>JAUTDX010004061.1:0-30547 GCA_030844895.1 Ambrosia x helenae
CATAATCCACGCACTTAACTCTTAATCTGCGCACTTACTCATGAGTTGCGCACTTGTTTCTTGTTTTGTGTACTTAACTTAAGTCTTGCTGTGTGCACTTAACTCATAAGCTGCATACTTATTTCTTTTTGGGTGCACTTAACTCATAAGCTGCATACTTATTTCTTGCTGTGTGCACTTAACTCATAAGCTGCATACTTATTTCTTGTTCTGTGTACTTAACTCAAGTCTTGTTGTGTGCACTTAACTTATAAGCTGCATACTTATTTCCTGTTGTGTGCACTTAACTCATAAGCTGCATACTTATTTCTTGCGTGTGCCTTAACTCATAAGCTGCATACTTATTTCTTGTTCTGTGTACTTAACTCAAGTCTTGCTGTGCGCACTTTACTCATAAGCTGCGTACTTATTTCTTGTTTGTGTACTTAACTCAAGTCTTCAGAATCTTAAAATTTCTTTGTCTTCGCGCACTTAACTAGGGTTTCTGCGCACTTAATCATAAAATTCCTATTTCTCTGCGCACTTACTGAAACTGTGTAGTCTTTGTGTACTTATCTAGGGTTTCTGCGTACTTACCAAGGAAACCCTGGTTATCTGTGTACTTGTCAAAGACTGTGCACTTATCAGGAGACAAGGGATTGACCGTGTAATTGCTATTGTTTCAGGTTGCTGCATACTGATTTGTGTGAGTTTCTGCACACTTACCAAAGGAAACTTTGGGAGACAGTGATTTATCCTTCTGTGCTTTATCACAGTGTACTTATTCGTGTGTTCTAGTCGTTATTCTGCCCGAAGTTTCTTGTGCCATTAGATCGTCCAAACCTTTAAGTTTGCATACTTAGCTTCCGGACTGCGCACTTAAGGACTGGGGACTTATTATTGGACTTTAAACTTTAAAATCAGAAAATCAAACTTAAAATCAATCTTAATCAATGGCTGGTAACAATAACAACTTAACCATGAATCCTATAACCAATCTGAACTGGAAACTGGAACCATAACTCGAATCCCTAAGTTAATGGGTGCACAAGATTATGGAACATGGAAGAATCGTATGAAAGCCTTCTATTATGTGAATGATTTTACCCAATGGACCTCAGTTCAACTCGGACCACACTCCCAATGAGGACCACAGAGGCAAGAGAGGTGTTCAACACTGATCCTACTACTTATACAGACCTTGACAGCAGTTGATTCAATGTGATCACAAAGCCTACGATGCTCTTACCATGGCTGTGTCGAATGATGTTTTTAACATGTTCGAAGAGTATACCACTGCTCAGTCTCTGTGGTATGCCTTGTGTGACTACTATGAAGGAAATCAGGACATGATTCAGAAGAAGCAAGACATGGTTCAAAAGGAGTATGACATGTTTGGAAGCATTCGTGGTGAAAGTTTAAGCAGTCGCATCGATCGTTTCATGAATATGCTCACAAAGATGAAGAAAATCGGGATTCTGTTAACAACCGCAATTCAATCAAGAAGTTGTTCAATTCACTCCCAAAGGGAATGGAGCTTGAAATTCATGACGGTCAGAGAGGACTTTATGATTTTTCCAATGACTTTGTCAGATGTGATAAATTCCTTAAAGTCATTTGAAAATGATGTCACAAAGGGAGAGATGACTCAAGTCGGTTACGTTCCAATATCAAGTCCACCAACATCAATATCTAGAAACATGGCTTTCACTGCTCCTATAAGTATGAAAAGCTCCAATCCATCCTCTATTTCAGCTGGGACTCTTCATAATCTCTCAGCAAACTCTAGAAATGAGATCAAGCCTACAAAAGGATTAGTGGCAGTAACCGACGAAAATGAGGCAGCTAAAATGCAAGCACCAAAGGCATTGACTGAGGACGGCTGTGACTGGAGTGAAGAAGTTGCAACTACAAAAGTCGACAACAACAAAGAACTTATGGGAAATATTTGTACCAAGGGCATGGTGAGCCAAGAGCAGGACGTGGATGAAAAAGGTAAGAAGGAAGCTGTGGAAGAAACATTGATTGCTGAAAAGACTGAAAGCAGCAAGACTGAAAAAGGCAACATGACAGGTAAAGCTGTGAATGAGGAATCAAACAGAGATCATGCGGAGAAGGATCTGGTAAAAAGCATTCCTCTTGAAATTAAAACAAAACTGTGCACACCAACGTGTGTCACAGCAGTTGCTTACTGTTTGTCCCACACTCGATAAGTTTTAAGAGAAAGAGATGATATTCAAAAAATCAACAATGAAATGAAAGAAAATGAGTTGGCATATCAACGAAAGTTAAATGCAACTCTCGCTGAAATGCAAACTCTTAAAGAATTTGTCCTTAGAAAAGATTTTTCAATAAATGATTTAACAGAAAAGTTAGAAAAATCAAGAAACGAAACAAATCATCTTCAAATTATTGTGGACAAATGGAATGTAAGCAAGAAGGCTCAAGCTGATCTAGTGGAGTGTTCAAGGCAATCTTTTGTTAAAGCTGGAATTGGATATAAGGATAAAAATGGGATCGAAAGATCTTTATTTTTACCCCTGAGCAAAAGTGAATATATACCAATTCCAAAACCTCATCTAAAAATGATTTGTGTGAAAAGGAATGTGTCAAACCTGAGTCTAGTACTAATATGATTAAAAGCAATGCAGAAGTGACACAAAAGGCGGATGTGAAAGATCATGACAGTTTGGTGGAAAGACTTTGGGGTTGGGTCACCCAAGAGCCAGTTACTCAACAGTTAATTGGTTTATTTGGAATAATGAAAAGACTAAAACTGTTTTAAATTTGGATGACTGTACTAACCTAGACCTAATGTTGATTCGAATGGTGTGGTAAATGTTTGTGATAGGCAGAAGAAACCTATCTCACGTTCTGATGTTTGTCATGATGATATTGTGCATGAATGTGCTGATTTAAAATCTGCATTTTGTGATGATAAAACTGTTTGTGCTCCACCTGTTTTTGTGCCCACTCTTGAGAATAACAGGTTTGGAAAGTTCTTAACTGAAGAAATTCCAGAGTTTACTCCATTAACATCATGCAAAGATGATTCACAAAGTGATTCGGAGTTTTGTTCATCCAGAGAATGGGAAAGCTCAAATGACTCGGAAACTTCAGTGTCAGAACTTGATGATAGAGTTGACACTACAAATCAAGTCCATCAAGATTCACTGGAAGAAGATCTGTTTATAGAAGATTGCTCAACTTCAGATGATGAATCAGTGATGAATGAAAATCACAAGGGGTTAAAGATCACAGAGTCAAAAGGTGATGTAAAACTCAATGCTTCTCAACAAGCCGAATCAAGCTCAAAACAATCTACATCCCCAATTGCATCACACGGGACAATAAAGCATCAAAAGCCATTCAAAGCTTGCTTTAGGTGTGGTAAAGAAGGTCATGTGCTCAAGCAATGTCCAGAACGACACAATCCAGACGGTAAAGGCAATGCGGATTGCTTCTCCGGATCAAAGGATAAAATGCACACATCTTTGAATGTTAGGATGGCACATATTCCATCAAGATCTCCACATATGAAGCCGGTTTTCATATGATTCAAAGATGAAAAGGACCAAAGCATCAAAACCACAATCTATTCCTTCAGTTCTTAAACAGAAAATTGTTTCAAAAATTTAATCTTTTACAAACAATTTTTTTAAAACCAAAACAGGTTTGGCGAATCAAACCAAAAGCTGAAAAAGAAACTAATGAGGGAAAAGGAACTACCATGGAGGACTGTTAGTAACACGGTTAGTAACAGTGGTTGTTCCAAGAATAGGTTTGGAGCGGAAATCTCACAGGTTTGGTTATGGTATCTAACCTGATTGCACAATTGACACCGTTGTCACACACTCTTTTTCTTCCTGATATATGTTTATGTGTGTTTGATGTGGAAGACTATATTTTTCGTAAATATTTTTTTAAGAAAATACAAAAAAAAAAATTTAATTACAAAACAAGGGATTGTACAAAAATAAAAGTTTAGGGGGAGTATGAAAATATAGTATCGGCCATGAGATGTGATTAATGCAAATAATCCTGATCTTATATGGGAAATGATAGGAACTAACTTGTTTATGTCTGCATGAATAGGATCTGAAGGACGTTACAACTACAAGTTAATGATGTGTAGGTAGGTTCAAACCTTTAAGTTGAGTAAACTGCTATAAGGTGAATAATAATAAATCTACACGAAAAGCTGGATTCCCACTGTGTTTTAGGTCTGCACAAGTTGAGTCCGGTCATACATAGGTTGAGAGATTAATAGACACAGAAAATTTTGTGCATATGTAATCAAAAGACACCTAAGAGTGCAAGCTACCAATGCGGGGCTAATCAATCAAATGAGCAGCAAAAGACATGCAATGTTAGTGACGTGCAAATATATATAAATAGCTCAACAATCAGATGATCAACTTCTCTGCTTATGGAAACATAGACCTGAAGCTCTCATCATCTGATTGAAATAATGATCATCTTCTCTGCTTATGGAAACATAGACCTGAAGCTCTCATCATTATATCTCGATAAATCTTGAGGACTGGTAGGCTTATACCTAGCACAAGTGGGGTCCACAAAATTTTCGTCAATATTACCAAAAAACATGATAATCTCATCACCAAACGTATGTTGAAAGACGAGAGGCATGGACTTAAGAGGACAAATATACAGACAATCGTTCTTGGGTTGTAGCTATCCTCAAGAAAGTTGAAACGTGGCTAGGCTTTTCAAGTTAGTGTGATCCCATATTTGATCCCTTCTATATCTCGAAAGTTGATGGTTGTTTAAAAAAAGATTAAAATTAAATAAAAATAATAATAAATAACAAAAAAAAAAAATCTTTATTTGTGTACAGTTGTTTTTAAGTCTTCCATGTCATATTATTTGTGTCTCAAGCCGTTTGAGATACTTACTTGATTGCACACCACAGATGAATACGGTTTTGTCTGTATATTGAATCTGTCTAAAGAAAATTCGGAGTTGTGTTTGTGATTGTGGTTAGGTTTCTTCGACTACTTGCTGTAATGATGGCCGATCATCAGTTGAGCAAGATACAAAGCCAAAGCACCTGTTTCCTCAAGTTTGCAGAAGACACCAAGATAGGAATCCTCCTCCTACGTCTTTTAAACCACTCAAGCTACCGAGAGTTGAAAAAGGTTGTTCTTTATTTTCAAAGATGATGCATGCAAAAAGGGGGAGATTGTGAGATTTGAGGACTCAAATAACAAAGTGACAAGAACACCTTCAGCAAAGAAAATTTGGAAAACATCAGTCTAGGGGGAGTATTGTTGGGTACTTGATTTGAGACTGAAGCAGCTTTGCCACATTAGATGATCACAGTGTGTAGAGATTGACGGTTCTGAAGATGATACAAGAGATTGATAACATTAGACTAAGGGGGAGATTGTTGGGTCTAAATTGGTAGTCTAATGTTATCAACAAGTTAAAGTCAACAAGTCAAAGCTTGGTCAACAAAAGTCAAAGTCAAACGGCTCGCAGTCAACACGTAAGGCGACTCGAGAAATCCGGATAATAGATCGACAAGTGAAGTTCAAGTTATGATAGAGAATGACGCTACAGTTAAATAAATATATTTTGTTTAGACAAAATATATTTATTACTTTAGAATCTTTTCTTATTTGGTGAGTGTTTTAGTAATTTATTAACCCTAGGGAGCTAAATGTAATTAGCTTAAGTGTGTTTGGGCTATAAATAGAATGATAGATTAGGGTTTTTGGGGAACACACAATCTAGAGATTTTGGGGGTTTTATTGTATTCATCTTATGCAAATCATCTAGTGGGTTTTATTGAATATTTTGTGTGTGTTCATCTCTATTTCTCTATCAAAATCAGATTTAAGCTCGAAATCGATCCTACACTAAATTAGTTGTTACCATGTAAACAACTTGCGGGGTAATGAAAAGTAGTCTGGTTTTGGTTATGGACTCATGGGGAATCTATCGGTATTAGGACAAGCTACCCTAATGTTATATGTAGCACATTTCTTATTTCGTTATGCGCACTAATTTACAAATGAATGTTAATTTATTTGTGTGTCAAAACCTGTGAAACTCACCAATATATTTATATATTGACGTTTTCCCTAACATATCTTTCAGGTAACTAAGAATGTGAAGGCGTGAAATGGCTAGGGCGGGCAAAATAAAGACGAGACGGACTTTTGTTAGGGATTTACTAATATTTCCTCTAGGATTGGGAAATAGTTGAAAATCCTTATTTTGTTAAAAACTACATTTTGGGATGTGTACCTATAAACAAAATACTTTCCACCGTCTAATGAATGTTTATTTTATAAATTATGTGTTTGTTTAATCTTGGCTATGAAACATTTCTCTTTCGCGCCCACGCCACGTGTTTCCGCCGTTGTCGTGGTGTGACATGTGTGGAGTTGACACGATGAACCTGAACATGAAACTAACATTTATCCGTGTTAAAATACACAAATTCCTACACAAAACACAAAAAAAATCCATATAAAACACCCACAATACCATCTAACTCGCTTATTTCCATGTTAAATTCACAAATTCTAACATAAACACATTTGAAACCGTATAAAACGCAAAATTATAACACAAACACACCTAAACAATATCTGTCTAACCGGCTTATTAAACAGCTCAAACAAAATGACAAACTGTAATAAAGTCATAAAAACATTGAACAAATTAATCAAGTTGTAAACACGTTAAACGACTCAAATAAAACACCAACTCAATTCCAAAGATACCTAGGTTTTCCATTTTCTTCCAAGCCATGTCAAATTGTCAATGTCAATAAAGACGATCATAAAACTTTAATTTGCTTTCTTCCTCCCAACGAAAACACTTTCCCCTATCATATTTAAACACACACATACACATAACAAAACATTTACACATCACATAATAAACCCTTTTAATCCAACAATCCTTCCTTTCCACTTTCTCTCCTCACAAATTCTTATTCCCTAACGTTACAATCATACAATCATCTGTTACAATCAATCATTCATTCACTCAATCGATCAATCAATCAATTAATCAAAGGGTTTCTGTCAAAGTATTATCATTACAGCAACATTTCTTCAGAATTAGGGCTTGAAACGATCTAAAACATCAAATTGTTAACTTCTGGAGTTGACTGAATCGGTCTATAAGGTGTTAGTTAGGGTTGATAATAATAATAATAATAATATTATTATTAATAGCCGACGAGAGTAATGTTTTTCAGCGGTGATCCATCGAATAGGAAGCGAGTAGATTTAGGGGGGCGTAGTTCAAAGGAACGAGATAGGAAGAAGCTTCTGGAACAAGCTAAGTTAGAAAGGAATAAACGGTTATGGATGCGTCAACAAAACTCCGCTGCTCTTGTTATTCAGGTTTATATTAATATTTTTAATTGTTGTTGAATAATAATTTATAATATTTGATAGGTGACGCCATGAGCTCTGTAGCACTGATTATGTTTTGCATCATTTCTAGGCTGAATTATGAAAGATAATGTGTTATCTTGTTTTGTTATGTGTTAGATACTGTGAATTTCTGATAGAAAGTGTACGTTTGAGGGTTTGGCTTTGTTTTACGGAATAGAATGGAATCTGGACGGGATTGGAATGTATATTTCATTTCTTAAATATTGTTCGTTTCAACAAAAGAAGGAATTAGAATTGAACAACAACAACATACGGAAGGGAATCTACATTCTATCCAGATTACAATCCATTCTATGAAACGAAGACACTAACATTCCAAATCAAATTCCAGTTCCCACGTGAATTCCAATTCCATTACATTCCACGCAACGAACGCTACCTTTGTTGTTTTATGGTGTTTTGGAGCGACTAATGACTTAATTATCTTGTTGAAAGATTTTATTTTGCTAATGCAAGTGGACTTTCTTGATACAAAGGTTATGGTTTTGTAAATTAGGTCGTGATATTATATCTGTTAGTTGCATTCTTGTTTTTTGGATCTAATATCTTGTCATTATTATACCTTGTTTTCTTTATAGTTGTAAATAAAGTAAGGCCAAGCCCATCTTTTTT
Source organism: Ambrosia x helenae (assembly GCA_030844895.1). Taxonomy (NCBI): domain Eukaryota; kingdom Viridiplantae; phylum Streptophyta; class Magnoliopsida; order Asterales; family Asteraceae; genus Ambrosia; species Ambrosia x helenae. The sequence continues at coordinate 8,031 of JAUTDX010004061.1, forward strand.
TTTTTTTGTGTGTGATACCACTAGTTTATGTAGAACTAGAGCTCATGGAGATGGAGCATGATAATTCATGACGTTAGACCACTAAGAGACTGTTTTTTTGTATGTTTTACTTTATTTTTGTGGTTTTTGCTACTTGATGGCAGGTATATTGTATGGTTCTTTAATGAGTTTTAATGTCCTTTCCATGATGAGGTTTTACTTTTTTTGTGGAGTGTGGAATCTAAGAATTTGTGTCTCGAAGCTGATTAGAATGGCAGATGTTCTTTTCTTTGAAGTAATACCTTGTGTGTGGGGATCTTTTCCAGCTTAGGTTGTAGAGTGATAGTTGATCTTGTTAGGAAATTATGAAACCTGTGTGGATGTCAGATGAATCATGTTGGGGAAAATACATGGCAGCAGTAATATAAAAAACACACACAAACACTGTATGTATGTGTTTTGGTCTAATAATGTCCTAATTTTTCTTGAAGAATAAACTAAGAAATATATTAGAGGAATGAGCTTCTTCAAGATGAAGAAAAAAGTGAAATTTGCAAACTAGTACAAGAAATACGCAGATAAGTCTAACAAAACTAAGTAACACCCAATGACTTAGCAAAAAAACAAAGAAAAGGAAGAAACCATAGACAATCCACCATCATAACCTGATTGACCAAGGTAACCACTAAAACTTATAATCCTGAAATCTGGTTCCCCTTTATTGCCGTGTGACAAAGATTAGTTACCGTGCAAATAATGCTAGATCCGCTTTACGAATCTGCCTAGGTGAATGATAGAGATCGAACCTTCACACAACACAAGTGGTGAATTGCACTGGCCCCTACGCTGCACAACGTTTCGAGTGGTCATTCTCTTCATAAATACCCACCAATAATGAAAGTTGATTTTTATTTGAGATCAATCTTGTTCAAATGAAGTCTGACTCACTTGGAATAAGAATTCAAATGCCGAATAGCTTCCTAGCAGATTTGACATAAAAGAATCGTAAATGCCGTGTTAAAACTAGTTTATACTCTTTATTGTACTAGTGCTCCTTCGCTCCCTCGCGAATCAACTCTCCTTTCCTATGGTGTGCCTTTCTACACAGGGAGTCCTGATTATTTTTTCTACCAACAATTCTGCTATGTTTTTTTTTTGTGTTAACTCTCATCCACTCTTATTCTTTACAGTCTTTGTGTCATTACAGTATCATAGTTGTCTATGACGAATAGCGGTAAATAGTGACGGGCTACTGATATGCTACGTAAATAGCGCCCGCTATTTCGTAACTAGCAATCAAGTAGTAGAAATTTTAAAATATGTTTTACATTCAAGTATTCATATATTGTAGCAATTAGAATCAACAAAAAACCATTCCCACATCACCAAAGTAACTTCATAACTATAAAAGAAACAGAGACATTAACACCCAACCAAGCTTTCATTAATCTTCCAATGTACACCATACAAACAACTTAGAAAGATTGAAGATTGCTTAAAAGAAACAAAACAGAAACATTAACACCAACATAGAACCCACCCAGAAAAATTAGCGGTGCTCTGTTTTTTTTTTAAAAAACATTATTAGTGCTAGGTTAATCAGAAAAGAATGAAGCAGATTGTAGATAAGAGGACATACCTGAAAGACTGAAGATTTCTTAAAGAAGATTGAAGATTGTTGGGGATTTAAGAAGTAGAAGAAGATTGTTAGGGGTCGGCAGAATTAAATACATTCATTGTCTGTTGCGGTTTTATGTTTTACGTGAATAAAATAACCTAATAAACGTGGGTATTTATAGTAAAACAAAAAAATTAAAAAATAAATAACAAACATCGCTATTTTCCTGCTATTCAGTCGATACCATGTTACCACCCAATAGCGGATACGCGACACTATTCGCGATCGTGAGCGCTATTTGCGCCATCGACAACTATGTACAGTATAATTTCTCGCCAGAGAAAACGATAAGGAGGCAGAGAAAACGATGAGGAGGAGAAAACACCCAAGATATGGTTCAAATAATTTTATTGATTTGAGTGTTACATATTAATTAAATACACACACACATTTATATATCTGATCTTTATGTTTTCATAGTAATAAATCAAGTACTATGTGGTCTATGCTGCGTCTGGACTCTGGACTTCTAGACAATTTAGCTTAAACTTTGTCTGTGTTAATGGTCCCACAGAACCACAATATTGTTGATAGAGAATAGAAGTGGAATTTCAGTAAATTACGAAAATGTTATAATGCTTAATATGATTTCTAAATTTATTTAGAAGTAATTCACAAGATCCTGCACTCATCTTTCTTAGGTACAAGTGTACAGCTTTTCTAGTCATAACAAAAGAAGTGCATTTGAATATCTGATTGGATATACTCCCTTTCTAGAAAAGATCAAGAATCAGTTCTGTTACTTATGTGTTGGATCATCCAAAGCATTCATTGTATGTCACCCAATTTTTCCCCATAAAATCATCAAATGTTTAATATTGGCCCTGCTGTAAAGGTGGATGTCAGCAACTACACAACACCTAGTCATCCAACTGTGGCCGTAAATAAAATAGGGACATCAACTCATCTTTTGTTTGATGCATATTACCTCTGCAACACGAATCACCCACATACTTTCTTGTATTACCAATTGGCTACTTTAGTGTGATGGATTATCCCAACTCCCAAGCTTTCACTTTAGGCTACACAGTTTTTGTTATATAAAACACCAAAATATTTTAAATCGGCTCTACTGTAATTGTGCATGCTGGTAATGTTGCAGTGTGCATGCATGTACAAATCATCCAACTGGGGCTGTAAAGGAGGCCAGACATGAATCAATTACAAGCAAATAACAGATAACATCTTTGTGTTAGTTAACTTATCCCAAGCTTTCACCGTAGGCCAGACAGTTTTTAAGGCCACATAATCATCAAAATGCTTAATATTAGCACTGCTGTAAAGGTGTGTGTTGGCAGTTGCTGTGCATGCAATACAAAGTCATCTACCTGTGGTTGTGAATAGAATAGGGATACCAACTCCTCTTTTGTTTGATGCATGTTACGCTTGCAACATGAATTAGACATATATCCTTACTTTTCGATTTTGACATGCTTTCTTTTTTAATATAAGTTATTAACCTTTGACAAGGTATACACGTGATTTGTTACATTGCTTCTTAAACCATTTATTTTTGTATAATTTCTTATGCCAGCCTCTGAGAATATGAAAAAGACAACAGTTCGCCGAAATTTGGTTTAGTCCTTGAATTGACAACTATGTTTTTCTCTCACTTGCCAAAATCATTATATAAGTTATTAGTAGTGGTATTGTTATTGCTGTAGTAATTACTATTTACCAGATGAGAAATAAAGTAACATTCTGTACATTATACTATGTTTTTGAGGTTGACCAAGATTTTCTGAGTTTAGACTGATGCCTTTGAAATGGCCTAATTGTTTTCTGCAGAAATGCTTTAGGGGAAGAAAGGTGGTAAAAGCAGAGCGTGGCAAGGCACGAGAACAGTTTTATACTACTTATGGCAAACACTGTGAAAGAGTAGACAGGTGCCACACCCACCCATTTACTTAGAAACGGGTCCATTTGGGCTGCATTTTATTTATTATGGGTTGAATGAAGAATTAGCTACATAGAGAAGTGGGTCTAAGGGGTCCAAAGCTCCCAAGATATGTGTGTGTGTGTGTATACGTATATATTTGCACAAATTGCCTAAATCTTATCATTCAAAAGGTTAGATAGGTATTGAAACAATAAAAGCTTGTAATCATATTTGACACACTAAATGTTTGTAAAATGTTTGGACAAAAGAGATCCGTTTCGGCACGTCCTAAAAACGACCCATTTGGACCTGTTACCGACCTGCCCATCTTGCCACCTGTAGTTTGGTTAAAATCTGTGGCCATCTAATTCTTTGCTTGTTCCTGTTGTCATCATTCAGCCAATGCTTTGGACCAGATTCAGACTTTCTTCGGCAGTTGCATTATTTTTATAGTCCACACAATGTTTCTGACTTCTCTACCCTTGTGGAGACATGCCGTTCACTTTTACAATTTGCTAAAGACAGTGGTGAGTTCTATCTTTTGTATGGAGATCTTTCATTGTCGCTATATATCTGTTCTTTTAGGTCTCTTTTGGGTATTCACACTTGCTTATCATGTGGCAGGTGGTATTTTAAAGCTCTTTGGTGGCTCAGATTATTTGTCTACGCATGCTCTGGTGGAATACCGGGTGAAGAGACTTGCTTATGCCTGTATTTGCGCTGTACACCATAATAGGTTTGTGTCATGTGATGTATATTATGTTTCATGTGGGGGTTATTCTTTTTTCTTGGTAAAGGTCTGTTATACACATTTACACATGCATTGGTCTTTAGGCAGGGGGAGTAAATGGACCAATATTAATTTTTGCTTGTTTTCCATGGGAGTAATATATTATTTTTAACAGATATCAGTTCAAGGATGAACTGTTATCGACATCTTTGGACTCGGGTTCATCGATAAATATCCTGCTGAAAGCAGCAGCTATGATGATTGATCCCAAACTTCCATGGTCTTGTAAGATAGCCAGCTATCTTTTGCAGCAAAACATATATCGGATTTTCCGGGAGGTTGTTATTACGGGAAAGGTATACTTTTCAACCCCCCTGATCTTTTACTCTTAGCTTGTGATGCAATTTCGCTTGCAATCAAAATGGCTCAAGAACAATTAAGTAATCAAAGACAATAAATCGAACCAAATGTTCCAAGAACAAAGTTCTTATTTTATAAACTCCGTAAAACAAAACACAAACCCAATACCTATAGGAATTCCAAAATGTAGAATTGTAGAGATAATAACTAACTAATGGATAGACATTAACTAAAATAACTCAAATACTAGATAACTGAAATTAAAACTTAAAGATAGTTATTACTGATGCCATGCATCATCTTGCCTTTTGCTAGATGTGGAAAAATGGGTAGTGGCTCAAAACATGCCAGTCGGGTTGGATATAAACATTTTTTTGTTCACATTTTCTTGGATTTGTATGAAATACTTGATGCGTTTTCCTGTTTTTAATGGCAAAGAAATATTTGATGTAAGACATGGTCTAGAAAAGTACATCATTAAAACACTAATATATATGTTTATGGAATAAAATTATTTACTAATTACGAGTTTTAAGCATTTAAATACACTTTCAACTCATTCAACCCTTTCATGATTATTACAAATCTGCCCATTTGACCTATTGAGGTATGTATAATCCTAATCAATTCGTTTCTGGGTAAATGGGTTGAAATCACCATCTCACCTTACATTTGTTGGGCTAGTTCTTCTTAAAAGGTTGCTGTCTTGTATTGTAGGAAAGTTTGAATTCTGAAGGGCGTGTTGGGAAAGTGTCTTTAATGGAGACAATTATTGCCCTAGTTATTGCTCATACTGGTCAAGGACATTGTGTTTGTCCAGATATCGACTTACAATGGAGCTTTACCTCACAAGTTTTAACAATTCCTTTTGTGTGGAAGATTTTTCCTTACTTGAAGGAGGTAACTTCGTTCAATATATTAACTTTTTCTCATTTGAATGTCCTGATGGCTATTTATGTTCTCATTTGTGGGAGTGTGGATTGTGTCATGGAACTGCTTATCTGATCATTGTGACTTGTAGTTGCAATAATCAAATTGTAATGTTTGGTATGCTTTGCTTTTTATTATCTATCTATTTATTTAGGGAATAATCAATTTTGGATGATGATCATTTTCATACCAGCTGCAACAAACATTTATTTCTGTAAATTTTCAGGCTTCGCCTTTAATCCCAAAAAATACATATTATTTCTGGATATACAAAAGTTACCTCTTTGCTCATTATTTAACTTAATCTAAGTGACCTTTACTCCCATTTCATTGGAAATCTCTTTTTAATTCTTCGCAAAAAGATTTCTATACTTTTGGTCACTTTATCTTAAAATGATCAGATTTTGCCAAACACTCAAACGGCTGATTACAACATATTATTTTTTTAGCAGTAGAAACGCTTCCAAACACCGTCTTCAACTGCCCATATTACTGCAGATGATTCACCGGTTCACATAATCATAGGGCTGTAAACGAACCAAACGAACACGAACAAGGCTTTGTTCCGGTTCGTTTGTTAAGCAAATAACGTGTTCACGAACTGTTCATGAACACTTACCGAACGAGATTTCCTGTTTGTGTTCGTTTATTAAGGAAGTACCGTGTTCACGAACTGTTCATGAACACTTACCAGACAGGATTTTTCGTTCGTGTTTATTTGTTAAATTTAGGGGTCGGACAAAAGCGTACATAAAGAAACACGAATGAATGTAAACGAACAAAAACAAGCATTCATTTCTAATAAATCAGTATTTTTCATCACAATGTTCGCCCAAAATATACTAATCCAATTACCCAAGCATACATGACATAATCTTGATCACATAATTACCATAACATCATGTCTCATAAAAACACAAAATTATCATGTTAAACTTGAAATCCTCGTTTAATCCACGCAAAATAATAGTTAATCAAAATAGGTGAAGTAATATTAATATATGATACACTTATATATATTAAATAATCTACCAATAGGAAATTTGAAGTACTTAAATTAAAAATAAAAATTTAGAAAACCTAATGAACACAAACAAGCATAAACGAACATGTTATCTAACGTCCACGAACATAAATGAACGAACGCGACCTCTATTCATGTTCATTTGTTTGTTTAACTAAACGAACATAAATTTTTGTTTGTGTTTGTTCATTTATTAAACGAACGAACACAAACGAACTTCCCGCCGAACAGTTCACGAATTGTTCGCTGTACGTTTTGTTTGTTTACAGCCTTACATAATCATAATCACATTATCACTTTCAAACACTTGGTTGGTCATTATATATCTAATTTGGATTTTTCTCTCTCAAAAGTAGCTCTGATTTGATTTGCTCATACTGATTTATAATTGCAATAATTGTTTCTATGCTCAGATTTATGTTTCCCGGGGATTATGTCAGCATTATCTTCATAATATGGCAATATGTACTCAAAGCTATGAAAAGGTATTGCCTGCTGATGAATCAGGTCAATTCCCTGGTTATGCCTGCCTTCTTGGTAATTTGCTGGAAGCAGTTGGAGTTGCTTTGGCTCGGCCTGCATGTCCATATGATATGGTAAGGAAATTCAGTTTATTTTTATCTGTTTTCTTGTAATGAGGCTTATAATGACGCTATTAAAAGTATATATGTTAATATTTTAATTACATTATCTTTTTAATAAGTTTTGATTAATTATGTTGCATTACAAAGAAGTGGAGTATTATGATGCAAAAATATCATGCTTTCCACTTTTTCCTCTTTGCTTCTTCAGGCTATAGATTTTGCTAACGTTGCAACATTATTGCTGGAGATACTTCCTCCTATCCAAACATCAAATACAGAAAGTAGAGAAGAAAGTAGGTTATTGAGTACTTTAAATTTCTGCTTTTGTCATGTTCAGTTTATGTACACATGAATATGTCATTTGCTTGTTGAATAAATCTTGTTTAAAAAATGTCATACTACAGATTCAATGGCGGGTGATGATGATATGATTATTGATGATGCATCGGCAGTAGTACCTCTTAGTAAGGAATTGGAAAAGCAGATTTCAAATGCGATAGATCCACGCTTTCTCTTACAACTGGTATGATATTTTGACTTTCTATTTGTATTTCAACCAACTTGTATGAAAATGCTGTCAATTCAGGGTGTACTTCTTTAGCTAAAAATAAAACAGGTCAAACAGGTGAAATATTTGCCTTCCTACTCTAGTATATGTATAATTATATAAGTAATGGAGTATGACACCTTAAGTTATGTCATATAAAATGATAATTATATAAGTAATAGAGTGTTTGCCACCTTTTTCTGTAGAGATATTTGCCTTCCTATATTTTCATTCAGATCTTTGAAACATGACCTGTTACTGACCCAACTACTATTGCACATAAAGTTTACAGTTTTGACTATTGCCCAACCTGTCCATTTTCTCACCTTTATTCTATAGCAGCAGAATTCAAGAAGTTGGCTGACCATTTTTTCGTGCCAAACAGACAAATGTACTTTTTGGAGATTCTTCACTCGTTGCTGACTCAAGCAAGGATAAAATAAGTGATAAGGAAGCGGCGGCTGTTGCTGCGGCTTGTTCCTTTCTTCATGTGACTTTTACAATTTTGCCCCTGGAGCGTATCATGACAGTTTTAGCTTATAGGACAGAGCTAGTGTCTGTACTCTGGAATTTCATGAAGCGATGCCATGAGAATCAGAATTGGTCTTGCTTGTCTGCTGTATCACCATATCTGCCTGCTGATGCATTTGGTTGGTTGCTGCCTTTGGCTGTTTTCTGCCCTGTGTACAAGTATGCATCGACTTTTAGGTTATATCTTTGATGTTGCGGTAGCTTTCCTTAGTCTAAGCTCAAAACATTAAATGTTTGTCACTAGGCACATGCTTATGATTGTTGACAACGAAGAGTTCTATGAGCAGGAAAAGCCCTTGTCACTAAATGACATCAGATTATTGATTGTTATGCTAAAACAGGTACACTTTCTTTGCTGTCCTTTTGGTTAATGATAGATTAATGGATTTACAGTGAAAAGTCATTGTTTTTCTTTCAACAATTACTAGATGTGGTCATTTACTCTATACGTGGTATATATATTTTTTTCTAAAGGGCCGTCAAACGGGTAAAGTAGTAAAAAAGTGTAGCTTACACGGAAACAGGTCAAAACTTGCCGAAAGTGTATATTTAATCATTCCTATTATAAGTTGTTTGATAATTATTGAATTAATGTAATCATTCTTATGCCTTTCGTCTAGGATTTGTGGCAGATCCTTTGGTTGAACCCTGTGGCACCGATGAAGTTCAATACAAGCACTCTTTCCTTAAAGAAGCACCGTGTAGAATTTGTTCAATATAGGGTTATCGTTGTAGCATCTGAACTTCTTTCCCAGGTATGAAGAAGATGCTTTAATAATTTTAGTTTTTTACCTCATTGACTCTTGAGGGGCATTGTCCCCCGTTCTGATTTTGATGGTATGATCTACAATTACAGTTGCAAGATTGGAATAATAGAAGGGAGTTTGCACACCCAAGTAACTTCCATGCTGATGGAGTCAATGACCATTTCATTTCTCAGGCAATAGTTATTTCTTGCTTCACCTATTAAAATTATTATTATCATCATCATTAACAACAATAATAATAGTAGTAATGAAATAATAATAATAGTACTGTAGTAGTAACAATAATAATTGTTATTATTATTATTAAAATTATTGTTATTATACTATATATTGTAGGAGAAGTTAAATGATACATTAGCTACAGTTTCAAAGGGTGTTTTTGTAATTTCAACCATATGTCATTTTGAGATTAAGAGTAACATCTTTTAATGGTGAAAATTGGGAGTGGGCTGGGTGGTGAGGAAATATGGATTTTATGAATGTATAAGGGAGGGACTAGAGGGAATGAGTAAATTAGTTTTCATTTTGTTTTATAATTTAGTATAAACAAGTTTTAAAAGTACGGAAACGTGCCTCAAGGCGTTTTCCCTTCGCCTCGCGAGGCGTACGCCTTGAGGCGAACCGAGGCGTAAGCCCGAGGCGGAATTAAAAACATTAAACCCCTGAGGCGCAGTTTTTGTCATTGCCTCAGCCCTTTGAGGCGCAGGTACAAAATAACACTATGAGGCGCCGCCTCGGACACGTTTTCTACCCGAATCGCCGTGAGGCGCACGTCTCAACCGTTTTTAAACCATTGTATAAAAACTATTATTTATACTTAAATTATTTTCATAAATTTAAAATAGTTAAAACAAAAGATGTATGTTGAGGTATGACAAGTTATATATACACTAATATAATATCACACGAAAGTTTATATAAAATTTAATGAAATTAAAACAAGTATGTTTATGTCTTAGCGTTGACGCGGTTCCATTTTAGCCCACCCAAAACCACGCCTTTTGTCGTTTCAATTGTACTATGACTTTATCTTTTTAGTTTTCTCTTTTGGTTGTTAGTAGTACCATCTTTAGGTTTTCTCTTCCGTTTACTATGCCGAGATTTGGTACCATACAAACTGAACGATACCTGCCATTCACCCCGCCGCAAAGCACGGGCATCAACCCCCTAATTATTATTATTATTATTAATAATGTTATAATTTCTACTGTTATGAGGTTTGGGTATCTGGCTTGAAAGATAATATTCTTGTACAGGCTATGACTGAAAACACAAGGGCATATGACATACTCAAACAAGCTCCTTTCTTGGTGCCATTTACTAGCAGAGTTAAAATATTCACTGTGAGTTAAGACTCTTATTACAAGTTTCTCTCTCATTTCTATTCATACTTCTTATGACAATACTTTTATCAAAACTCTGCAGTCACAGCTTGCTGCAATCAAAGAAAGACCTGGGTCTCATTCTCTATTCAACCGAAGCAGCTTTAAGATAAGACGGGACCATATACTGGAGGATGCTTTTAGTCAGTTGAGCACATTAGCTGAAGAGGATCTTCGTGGAGTGGTACATTTATGCTTTCGAACTGAAACTGAAGTCTAGATGTGATCCGTTTACCTATGAATGGGTTAATTTGGGTTATTTTTAATAAAACAAACTTAAAAAATGAGGAGTTTATTGAAGATTTTGGTTTTATTATTGTAATAAATTGTTTTTGCATCTCATATTTGATGCGTTAATTATTCTCACCTTTTTTATGCTCTATGTTTTGATAATGTTATGGGCATATAGTTATTTCTCCCCTTCTCATGTAGATTCGGGTTACATTTGTCAATGAATTTGGAGTGGAGGAGGCTGGTATTGATGGTGGTGGGATTTTTAAAGACTTTATGGAGAATATCACTAGAGCAGCTTTTGATATGCAGTACGGACTATTCAAGGTCAATACAACAGTCTCATTTCTAGTATATATAACTTTTACTTCTTATTTTATGAATTGTTTTTTGGGTGCAATTTGTATGTACACTTGCTATTGATCATCAACAAATTTAAGGTTTTTTATGTATCTAGGAGACGATTGATCACCTACTCTATCCTAATCCTGGATCAGGAATGATACACGAACAACATCTGCAGTTTTTCCATTTTCTTGGAATTATTCTTGGAAAGGTATTTGAAGTACTTGATCTTATATACCCATTTGATCATTAATACCACATGCATTATCGTCGCGCTGAGCCCCGCCGATTTAGTTTCCAGTAGCTTCATCTGTAGAGTGTCCTTTTCTTAACTGGATTAATGTTGGTCACCATAATCACTGCACTTTTATGATTGAATCTTTCTCACCTTTGTGATGTTGTAGGCAATGTTTGAAGGGATTCTAGTTGATATACCATTTGCGACATTTTTTTTGAGCAAGCTGAAGCAAAAGTAAGTTCTGCATGGTAACCTTTACTTGTTCAGAGTAGTTTTATTTTATTTTGTCTTCGTCTCTCTATAATATGCTTTCATTTAAGTATACTAATTATCATCTCCCTTCAGGCACAACTATTTAAATGATTTGCCCTCCTTGGATCCTGAATTATACCGCCACCTTATTTTTTTAAAGGTTTGTTGCTTTCTTCATCTTCAAATCCAACAATTTTGTGTAGTACTTTGGAAAAGTAAATGGTTTGTATGTTCTAATGGAACGGTAATCTTATTTGATTAAAGAGATGTAAGCTCTTCATGATCATTGTTTTTGAATGCTCTATAATTGGAAGAGTAAATGATCCAGCTTCATTTAAATACACGTGGGGTAGATAAAATAAGGAAGTAAACATGGTAATCTCATATCCTGTAACTAATTGATTGGCCTAGTTATGGTTGCTACACGCAAAGCTTAAACTTTATTTGTCCATCCATCAAAAAAGAGGAAAAACATAATGGCTATTGGCAGTGGCGGATCTTGAACTTGTAAATGAGGTGCCGAAACTCAAGGAATTCAGAATTTTTTTTCCTACTGCTGAGTTTCGGGTCGGGTCAAACGATGAAAACTCAGAATAGTTGATGGTTTTTGGCTTTCCCTTGATAATTAACCTAATTCACATATCAATAACCAAAAATCTTATCAATTAACTCATCAATTAACCCTTTAACCTAGTTACCTAATCAAGTAATCAGTTAACCTAACTCAAGTAATCAAAAAGCATACTAATTAACTCATAAATTAACCAAATAAACTAACCAAAGTGCATAAATCATCCACAATCACAAAAGCGGCGTCCCTGGCTATTGGCAACAGTTCAAAACTGGTAACAATGATGCACATTGAAAGTTTGAAACGGGTCAGTTGACCGTTGGCCTGATACACTTTTGTCCAGATTTTTGTATTTAAAAATAATTAGTGTCCGTTATGCTTAACAATTGTATGATTTCAGTAATGATCTATTTCTCTTAATGATTTGATTGGGGAATTTTTATGCATTAAAAATACATTTTGGATGACTTTCAACTGATTTGACCAGTTTTCGTTTGAGCTAGTTCTTTTGTTTTAGCCATTTGGGATAACATATAAATGGGTCGAAGTTGCCATCTCTATGCAGTACAAAAAAAATGATTTGATCCTTTTCTTGTTGCTTTCTTTTCTCATCATTAGAACTTTCTAGTTGCAGATAGAAATCCCCATAGAACCTCGTTTTTTATCCTGTTTTCTTTTTTCCTTCAACTGTTTGTCATGGGTTTCTGCGCTGAACGTTTCTAGCTTTACGTAGAAAATCATGCTTTTGGTGTCAGAAATGGGTTCAGCTTTAATTGATATACCATCTGCTTTATCTGAACAAACTTTTGTGGGTATAATCCGCAGCGCTATGAAGGTGACTTGGCAGAGTTAGAGTTGTATTTTGTAATTTTCAATAATGAATTCGGGGAACAAACATCCGAAGAACTGATCCCAGGTGGAAAGAATATACGTGTGGTGAACGACAATGTTATCACATTTATTCATCTTGTTGCCAATCACCGCCTCAATACCCAGGTTTTGATAAGTTTTTTCTCCCTCTTTTTATGTTGTGTGACTACTTGTGCTTCATGAACGTGCATTGTCTTTTCAGATACGTCAACAAAGTTCTCATTTCTTAAGAGGATTTCAACAGCTTATACAGAAAGATTGGATCGACATGTTTAATGAGCATGAACTTCAGGTCTTGTGATCCTTTCTTTAGCAAGTATTATGTTATTTTGTCCTTTAGTCCCAACTACTGTAGTCTCACTTCTAAACGTTCATGGTGGCAGTTTCAACCCTGAATGGGTCGATTTGGGTATTTATGTAAACGGGCACATAAATTTTTAGCTACCAAGGGCCGAACGGTTCAAAGGAGTTGTTAGTCGCCTGAATTTAAACTTTGGTGCTTACATTCTCCTAATTGGCTTTATTTAAAGTTTTAGATTATCATTGAAATGTTTTTTTTATTATAATATATAATGCATTAGTAATTTATATTTAGTTTTCAAAAAGTCAGAGAAGAAAGTGTTTTTGTTGCATGTTTTCATATATCCAAGTGTCATTTTTCCATGACTTTATGTTGTATATGGTAGTCGAAAGTTCTTTGACACTTCCAAACTTTGTTTTCATATAATAATTTTGTTATTCTATTTACTTAACTTGTTATTCTTTTCACCTACTATTTGCAGCTTCTGATATCAGGATCCGTCGATAATTTCGATGTGGATGACCTTCGTTCAAACACAAACTATGCTGGTGGTTATCATCGTGAGCATTATGTCATTGACATGTTTTGGGAGATTCTCAAGAACTTTTCCTTGGAAAACCAACACAAGTTTTTGAAGTAAGCTCGACTTGTTTGATGTATTTAGTACATTTTACTCATCTCTCGTCATAGTCAAATGATCTTCATATTTTATCAAGTTTGTTTTTGTGCTTCTGTCAGATCTGCTCAACTACATGGGCATCTTATATTAGTTAATGGAAAATTGGATTTTAATAATCCCACCTTTTTGTTGTTGGCCAATAATAATCCCACCTAAGTTTATTATTCCCACCAGTCCCACCTTTTAATTTATTTTTTCTCATCGCACCCCCGTTAACTCACACTAACGTCGTTAGCTAAAACTCACAATTTTAGGCGATTATTCACCGGATTTGAAAGAGGGAATGGAGACGATGATATCGATATGTTCAAATCTTCTCATCGCACCCTCCGACGAGAACATCAACCTGAAACCCATCAAACCATGCTCGTTTATGCAATTGAACATACCGATATCATCGTCTCGATTCCCTCTTTCAAATCCGGTGAACGATCGCATATAATTGTGAGTTTAAGCTAACGACGTTAGTGTGAGTTAACGGGGGGCGTGATGAGAAAAAATAAATTAAAAGGTTGGACCGGTGGGAAGAATAAACTCAGGTGAGATTATTATTGGCCAACAACAAAAGGGTGGGATTATTAAAATCCAATTTTCCTTAGTTTTTTATATTTACATCTTTATTTGTTTTTATGTTAATTATAAGCCAGCCCTTTAATTTAAATGCTTAAGATGTTCTATCTTGCTGCGGTAAACATAGTTTTTTTTTTTGTATTTCGGGTAACTATTAGACTCGTTAACGGAAAACTCACTGGACTCTACCAGTGCCGTGCTAACCAATGCGATGAGGTAAAACGCAGCTTGCGCTGGTTGGTGGCCTTCAAGGCAGAAAACCAGTCGAAACTGGATTCGAATCTAAGCCCTCTGCTTGGACTCAAGCGCTGTACTAATCATTATATAATTTAATAATTTATACTGCATTGAAATTAACTTTTAACTTACTTCATTGATGCTTACTAACACTGGAGGGTTACCGAATACCGATACATACCCGGATCCAGAACCCAATCCAAACCCGAATCCAATTGTTGTTTCAAAGGGCTAAAAAAAGGATATTAGCGAGAACAGTTTCAGGAGGTTTTCTAGGGCAGTTTAGTAACTGTTGTTAGTGGTAGTTTAGTAGCAAACTGTGTTTTTAATTATCATGAAACTTGTAGTGGAGAGTTGCCCTTCTCGAATTGGGCCTGTTTTCTTTAATTCAATATCTTTGTTTGTTGAATCCTAACAGTTATACAAAATATTTGTCAGATTTGTGACCGGATGTTCAAGAGGACCTTTGCTAGGATTCAAGTATTTGGAACCGCTATTTTGCATACAACGGTATGATGCCTCCCTTGGACGGTTAAACTTACTGTGATCTTATAATATTTCTCATGTATTATTGCTTTTACAGAGCTGGGGGTAGTGCCACTGAAGACGCTCTTGAACGGTTACCAACATCAGCAACTTGCATGAATCTGCTAAAGCTTCCTCCGTATAGAAGGTTTGTCATTGTTTGGTAATTTGTCTAAATTAACGTGACGGATTGTAAATCTCCTTTGTCAAGAGGGAATTTGCAGCTTTGATCCATTTGTTTTTTAACGGGTGGATTGGGTTTCTTTAGCCTCAACAGGAAATTAAATGATTAGCTAAATAGGTAACCAGTTTATTTTCAATACATACAAGCTCCTAAAATGCTTTATTTAAAGCTATTAACCCTATCTTTATCACACTCAAAAAAATGGCTAAGCGAACACAACCGGAAAAATGGCTAAGCGAACACAACCGGTTTAACCCATTATCTAAACAAGTCAATCGGTTTGACGGATTGTAATAAACTGTGACATGTTAAATGAGTTGAAGGGCTGTAATAAATTGGTTAAATGGAATCTAATTTTTTAAACGGGTTGACTTGTTTGGTTAAAAGGGTTAACTCGTCAACCCGAGCACCATCCGTTTACATAACCAAAACACAAGTCGTTTATTAAACGACTTAGATATGACAACCTAAAACATATTTATTTTGTGTCGTGTTCCGGCTCATGTCCACAGTTGCCAACAAACTCTAGTTTGTTGTATATTATTCAGTGATTTGGTTATTATTTTACATATAAACATATATTTTCCAGTAAAGAGCAAATGGAGCAGAAGCTGTTGTATGCTATAAATGCTGAAGCAGGATTCGATTTGAGTTGAACATATTTTTGTTTTAGAACAAAGAATGTAGTGCGGTAATCAAATCATGACTACCCGTAGAAACAGAAGGTAGATGATATGTTGCATACTGTGGATTTGTACATAATGTGGTTGTAGTCTTGCAGCTGCAATGTATACCAATATGATGATCTTTTATAAAAGAGGGTTTGCTTTTGTAGATAGATTGTATTTCAATATTCTATGTCCACTTTCCTTTGTTTTTGTATGTTTTTAGGGAACTTTTGATTCAAAATCTTTTGTTGGGTGTATGTGTATACTCAAGTATAGAGGATATATCAAATAAATTGACATCACATAAAATGTTAAAACATAAATTATTATTTTTATATACTTTTCAAATGAGAAGTTACATATTTAAAGTCATTAATTAGTCTTAACTAAATCATTATTAACCAGACATTCAATAAAGTCATTAGATAGATCTTTGCAAAAACATATTTTCACATTAATATTCCTCCCTCCCTCCCTCCATCTCCATGTATGTGTAAGTACTGATTTTGAGAGGTTAATTAGTCTGAATGTTTCAATTACTTGATCAGTGTTCTTAAAACATCAATGACACTAATGGTAAACTAGTGGGTTTACTCGTGCGTTGCGGCGGGATCCAAAAAAACTTGTAATACGCTATCAATTTTCCCATCGTGCGTTGTGGCAGGTAAAAGATTAAATAATTTGACTTTTATAGTCAACTATGAAACTAATTAACATGAAAAAATTCAAATTCATTTGATACAACATTCTAAAATCTTCACAATGACTGCAAAACAAGAAGTGCCGTAACTCTATTTGATTAAAGGAATACGTCAAATAATAAGCGGGAAAATAAGACTTCAGGTGCCATAAGTGAAAATGGTCAAATGGACGTGTTGGGTAATGGGTTAAAACGGGTTGTCTTTAGTGCGGACAAAGTGGTTCATGTTGGCCGACTCGCCCCATACTTTTACAAATAGTCAATGTCAAAATATGATTAAAAATTATGTTATCACAATAAAACTAACCATTATTAATGAGACTCTCCTATCAATGTGAGACAAGAAAACTAACCATTAAGAGGTCCAACTTAATGATTCGGCACTAACTATTTTTTTATATTACTATTGAGAATTTACTAAGACATTTTGCTCGTATTGTATATTTGTTGTTGCAAGGGAAAGGGTACACATCTTTTAGAGGTTACATACTTCAAAATTATTTACAAACATGTGGATGTAAAAACTAAAAAACACAACATGCGCAATTATGCGTGCAAGTACTTTTGATAAATGAATATACATGTGCATACGTACCTTTATCAAAACTATATTGTTAAATAAATTTAATAACAAATACCTTAATCAACCCTAATTTAAAACAATATTCAAACGAACTTCAAAAATGAATAATTAAACTTTTCACAAATGAACTAATATCCCTCCGTACATACACAAAAAAAAAAAAAACACCCCACAACAACTATGGAATATAATGGTTGTGGATATATATTCATTTTACTCTAGAACTTTGATATTTCGTTCTGCATATATTATATAAAATTTAAGAGCCTTTTTTTGTCATTCAAAAGAAGCGCATCTCGTATTTTTATTTAAACATATAGCGGACATGTGTTTTTGTTATGGGAGAAGTGGCACAAGTCTCGTGTAGCCTCATGCCCACCAATCACATAGTGTTATGTCATTTCAACCTCAAACTAGCATAAAGTAGCCTAAATACTGGAAACTTCAAGCCCAAAGTAGCCTGAAAAAGGACCCCACCATTTTACTAAGCCCACCAATCACACACACCCTATGAGATGGTCCCCACCAAAAAAACCCGCGGCTTCTCTCTCTCCTCTATTCAGCTTGGTGAAACCGAAAATTAAAGCCTTAACCTCAAGCCCCATAGCAAGGGGCAGCGTAGCCGCGAGGCTTCACAAGCCCAATGCCTCAAGCCGAAGGTGCCCCGTGTCCCTTTATGCTCATTTGCACAAACCGTGTTCTAAATCGACAACTTTTTTACCTAAGTTTTTTAATCAATCTTACGAGTTATATCTATTATCGTATTTTATGATACTGAAAAGTTAATACTTTTTCACCTTTAATGCATAATGTATAACCTTAAAATGAGGGTAAAATAATCTTTCAAACGCTTTTACACTTTAATATCCTCATCTTAGTTACACTTTAATTCCCTCAACTTTCGCAACTTTACTAAACTTATGCTTATTTAAATAATAGTTACATTTTTTTCTCTTTATTTAAGGCAATTACACCACGATTTTTAGTAGGCTAGAATTTTTTTCTTAAATTAATAGTAAAAAAAACATTACTAAAACGTGAATCTTATTTTCTTTAATTGGAGTATAGTATTGTTATTATTTTTTTATTTTAAAAAATTGATGTGTTATGTGATTAACAATATCTGGGAGTGATCAATAATTGAATCGTTAATTAAAACCGAACCAAACCAGACGAAACCAAACCGAAATCAATTGATAACTAAATTAACCAAAAACCAAATTAACTTGAAATCGGTTATCAAATTTTTTGTACCGTTAGCTAATCGAAATTAACTAAACCAAAGTGAACTATTCATTATTTCATATACATATATTCTTAGCTTTTATACTTCCATTTTTTGTATCTATACCCCTATTTCATGTACTTCTAAACAAAAAAATTGGTTTTGGTTATTCACCAAAATTAATTGAGCCGAATTGAAAACCGACAATTGAACAAAATAAACCGAACCATTTAACTATTTGGTTAATTAAATCGATTAACCGGTGAGTTTGCTTTCGATTGAGGCTAATAAACGAACATAACATAACCATGCACAACCTTTAGAAGTGTTTGTACTCCCTGCCGTATCGCACGGGCCCCGTGCTAGTTATCTATATATATAATAAACAAATATAAGTTTTTGGTTTTCCTACCTCTTTATCCTATATAATTAAGGATACTTATCTTTTTATTAAAGACATTATTTCTTTCTATCTTACTTAATTTTGGATAATTATTTTTTATAATCAAAGATAGTTATTATATTATTAACCAAATAAATTTAATATAAAATTAATTATTAATACTGTAATTAAACTTATATTTTTTTACTTAAAAACTTCACCAAGTTCAAACTTATGTTAGCTAAAATACTATTATTTTTTTTGTAATTAAAGATAGTTATTTTATTATTAACCAAATAAATTAATATAAAATTAATTATAAACTTATATTTTTCTTCTTAAAACTTCAACAAGTTCAAACTTATGTTAACTAAAATTCTAAAAATGAAAAATAATAAAGACAATTGTTTTTATAAAGGATACGCAAAAATTTTCGAATACTTGATGTGGTTGGATAGTAAAATAATAGTAAAAATACAATATGTTAAATAATTAAAAAAACAGGTAGCATAAAAAAATCAAAGTTAATTCCCATTTGACAAAAAAATGTTTTAGAAATTAAGTTAACAAAATTTATAACTGTTAAAAAATCAATATTCGTTTTTAAATACATATATTGACAACTGTATATGTTAACAAAGCACATTATATTTTATTCTATTAGTATAATGCTATCGACTTTTTTCAACCGTGGAAATGCATATGCTTTTTAAACATAATTTTTTTTATTAATTATAGAACATTACATTTGTCACCCATATAATACACGAGATTGTAGCATAGTAAATTAATAGTCTTAAACTCATTGTACACACATCATAACATGATGTTTTCTAGTGAGTAGATAAGGTGAACATGTGCTAGAATTTGTGGTAACTAGGGGGTGTTTGAATTCGGATTCAAATATCTAGATTTCAAATATCTTAAAGTTTTGGATAGTTCATTTCAGATAGTAAAACATATATCCAAAAATCTGAAAAATATCTCTTATATCTAAAAATTATTTCCGATATTTGAATTATCTGGAAAATACGTATTTTTTTTAAAAGTTTATTCGAAACATACAAAATTTCCAATTAATAATTTTGTACAAAAATATTTTGATCCGATTTTTTTAGAAAAGACTATCGAAATCAAAATATGAAAATTTCGGATGTTTCCGATACAGTTGCAGATTAAACTTTTTTTTTGCACAACCCAGTGGTAAGAAGAGAATTGGTTGTTGGAAAAAATATATGTATTTTTTAGAACAACTAGATTAAGTGCCAACGAACACAGCGAGAATGCACAAGACTCGGGTTCGATGCGACCCACCTACGCCAAGGATGCTTTCAAGTAAGAATCCGTAAGGCCTTCCATGCCTTCAAAGAATCTCAATCTCTTGTCCACAAATGGGGTACTGAGACACGGATATCAAACCCCATCATTCTATGAAGTTCCTTCATTATTCTTGTCACAAGTATGGTTTGAAGTTTGAACTCTGTACTTTTCGTGACATCACAATAAACTGAGCTAGCATTTGCCAACTCAGCCAAAGATCATTCGTAAAATATAAGTATGTATACTTGTTGGCAAAATACTAGTATGAGCTTGACAATGAAAAATAATTAATTAGTAAGCATGCATACTACTTCGTATTCTACTAACCCACATATACACATATACTTTGTATATGAGCTTAACTCACTCGACGAATCAAGTCATTGAAAAACTTGCTATTCTTGAGATAAGTTAAACAAATCACCTAATTTACCACAAAACCTCTTAAATTCACCTAATAAGACCAAATTTAATCAAGTTATTGTAATTAGACAAGTAAACTACATGTTTAATTAAACGAGTAATTGAGAGTATATGATTGTGTAGGGTGAGTGAAAGTTATCTTCCCATTGAACAAGAAAAAAGTCTCAAAAAATATGTTATCTTTTTATATTATTTTCTCTTTATAGTTTTTTGTCAACACATTTTGTTGAAAGTTAAGTAGCTTTAGTTTGACCCACACACACGACAGATTAATAAAATTCAAAAGTTTGGACTTTCATAACAAGAAGTAGAACCATCATCATGTTTCATTAATATGAGGCATTCTTTTCCGTGTTTCTCAAAAGAGGATATATACACGCAAGAGATGGTTAATTTTAAAAACCTTTTTGTGTTACAAATTCGTAAAAACCTAGTGCAACCGTAAAAACCTAGTGCAACAATCCATTTTTTTTTTTTTTTTTAATACATGTAATATATGTTATTATGGTTTTAAAAAAATAACTTTCTCTAATAAGAAACTGTTACACGTTTTTGTGTTACAAAATGTATCTTCGCTTTGAAAACTGCGTAATATTTAAAAAAACAATGTGTAACAAACGCCTAGAAACCTTTTTATAATAAGCTATAATAACATTTATTACATAAATAATAAAAAAAATGATTGTTTGACAGGGTTATCATCAGTGGCGAAGCTTGGTTTTGGAATCGGCGGGGGCGGGACTTAACCCGGACTCAATTTATCTATAAAAATCGTAAAATCCCACTACTGCGCCAAAAAAACAGGGGGTCAGGGCCACCGCTGGCCCCAAGTATCCTTCGCCTCTGTTATCATGGTCTTTTGGTTTTATGGACGGAGTATTTGCTTCTACTTACATACAAAATAAAACATATTTTTCATTAAAAATGGTGAAAATGGCACAATTATATATATATATATAGGGAAAGGATATTTTGGAAACCCACCCACTTGAGTTGAGAAAACCTTTGAAAAACCCATGTAAAAAACCATTAGTTTTTTTTTTTTTGAAAAAATAAAACCAATGTAAAATACATGTTTTTAAGCATTTTGGGCAAAAAAATAACAAAAGCGCCAATGGGTTTTTTTTTAAAAAAATAAACAAAGTTGCTAAAAAAACATATGTTTTCAGCTATTTACCTATGTTTTTAGCAACTTTGTTTATTTTTTTAAAAAAATCCCATCGGCTCTTTTTTTTTTATTTTTTTTGGCCCAACACGCTTACAAAACATGTATTTTACATTTTGTTTTTTTTACATGGGTTTTCTAAGGTTTTCTCAACTCAAGCGGGTTTTCATTTTTTAATTGACCTATATATATATATATCTTAAAACAAACGTCGGTGGCCAGCCAACTTTTGTTTTGGTTTTATCTCGGCCAACCGGCTTTTGTATTTTTGTTTTGGTTTTATCTTGGCCAACCGACTTTTGTTGTAACTAAAGATGGAACTTTAGCCGTGGAGTTCGAAACTGCTGCTTAGTCTCTGCGGTATAAATTATTAATGTTTTTCTTTCTTCGTTTAGCTATTTGTGTTTTGTTTCGAGGCCTCATGTTATCTTTATGTTTTACATTTATTTACAGGTTTTTTTTTGTCGATCCATAATTTGGAAAAAAAAAACGGTCCGGTGACTTTCGGCCCCACCATCCAAAAATCTAAGCTTCGCCACTGGTCATTGCACAACAGATAGTAAGGTGTTTTAAACCGGTTTAGCGCGCCGCAACGCCCTCTGAGCCTAAAACCTAGTTATAATAGTAAAACAACATTTATAGATTATTATTTCTAAT
>JAUTDX010004062.1:0-36404 GCA_030844895.1 Ambrosia x helenae
AGATACCAAACTCTTGCATTTGCCAAGATTAGGAGGTATTTGTCCTTCTAATCTATTATCTCTCAAATTCAAGCGATCTAATACTGACAGGTTTCCTATAAACTTTGGAATGTTCCCGGTGAAGTGGTTGCTAGATAGGAATAAATATTTTAGGTTTCGTGCATTACCAAGTTCACCAGGAATTACGCCTGTGAACTGATTAGTGTCAAAGTTTATCTCTCTAACTTCACAAGATTCCGATTCCAGAAGGCAAGCTCCCATATAGAAGCTTGCACCAAAAGATAGAGTTGTGAGTTGAGATGAGAGATTGCCTATAGAGCTTGGAAGAACTCCTCTTAATTGGTTCTCATGAACAAGGAGCGATTCGAGCTTGCTACAATTGGTCATGGAATCAATGAAAATCATCTCAACAGGCCCAGAAACTCCTAAATTGTTTGAAAATAGCCCAAGTAGCCAAAGATCTGGCATGTATCTAAAGTCTATGTTAACGTTCCCAGTGAAAGAATTTTCCCCCAAGTTGAGCTCTTGCATGCTTGAACAGTTAGAAAATGAGAATGGAATGGTTCCTGTAAATTTGTTTCCTGCTATTTGTAGTAACTCCAGATTTGGTAGCTGCAAGCCTATATCTTTGGGAATTTCCACTGATTGGTTATCAGTGAAACTAAGAACGGTTAAAGATGTTAAGTTGTACATGGATGAAGGATAATACCGATGAGTGCACAATCCAATTCCTTGCAAATTGTGTAGTTAACCTAAGCAATTTGAATGCTTCCACCTAGATGATTGTTGGCAGTTGATATGAATTCAAGAGAAGTGAGATTTCCCAAGAAAGATGGTATCCCTCCTGTGAAACCGTTATTGTGAATGGTTATGTTGATGAGGTTGACAAGTGAACTAAGCTGCTGTGGGAGCTTGCCATACAGTTTATTGCGACCCAACGAAGATCGTTAAGTCTAGTGCATTTGAAAGACTTGCTGGAACTTCGCTTCAAAAGAATTGTTGAAGAGATTAGCGTACGCAACCTGAATAAATTTCCGACTTGAGGGGGGATTACACCTTTGAAGATGTTATTATCTAGTCTTATTACTCTCAGAAAACTCAAGTTTCCAATCTGTGGAGACAAAGAACCGACGAGGCCTCGAGATCCAAGGTCCAGTTTGGTAACTCTAGGATGCCAACGACCACATGTAACACCTTGCCATTGGCAAAAATGGAGGGAGGTGTTCCATGAGTCAAGCGCCCGTTGTGGGTCATCAGTGATGCTCGACTTGATGGCCATGAGTGCAAGGTGATCGGTATGATTGTTGGCAAGTGTTGCAAGGCATAGCAACAATAGCATTGCATGAAAAAACAAAGTAATGTATGCCATGAATAACTTTTTTTCTTGTTTTTGACATTGGGTTTGAGATTCCTGGGATCTTATAAATACCACTGCCATGAATTGACACAGGAACACAAGTCTTGCCTGATGGGGATTGAACTGAAGCATGGACCCATTGCAATGAAGTTTTATTTGGGTTCATCTCTCCAAGTCATGAACGTGTTTCCAACAGTATTCTGTACGTTTGCCCGCATGAAATTCCATTCGATGTTGATTAATGGCACCCACAATTTGCCAACCGATCGATGTCTAAGTTTTATTTCCAAATAATGTCATCAGTCCAAGAAAGTTCCTAGCTATTACTTTTGAGTGTCAAATACTTTCGAATTAGCAACCATTTCTTTTATGCAAGTGTAATACTTTTTTCAAGATGGGAAATTGTTTCTAGTCGATTGTCTTGGATGTTCTTGTATGTATCGGTACACTGGGTTTGTTATGACAATCTTAACATGTGTCTTGTTTAGATGAGGCAAACTAATATTGTTTCGTCGAAATATCATATACGTTTTTTTATACAGGAGCATCAGGCTCGTATATTTTATTTGTTGGTGTTTATCACTGACGTTGTTAGGGTCTAGTGTGTGTGTGTATATATATATATATATATTATTTCTTGGTGAACGTTTATGTTAGTTTTTTCGGTTGATTGTGATTATATTGTGAAGTTTTATCAAGGACCTTTGAGGTTTTCTTTAAGCATTGGGTAACCTTTGAGTTTCTAGCCATTTGATAGCTTAAGTCCTCAGTTATAGATGAAATTTAAATGTATTCTTTAAAAGACGTCAAATATAAAAATTCGAGTTGTAGAATACTAACTTGTGTACAAGCGTAAAGCAATAATCGAAGTCTGAAATGAAAGTAATGTTTTTATAAATAAGTGTGCAAGAATGGTAACATACAAAGTTGAGGACATGGAAATACTCTACCAAAGTACCAATCAAATAAGACTTGCAACTGATTATAGTCATGACTTGATTAAAGTCTAAGATAATATTTGTTATGACTATAGGAGGGAGGTCATGCGTGTGCGCTACGTCTGCAGAAGAGCATATATAATGAGGTTTGGGTTAAATACATACCAGACACCTTGTAGTCAAGACTTTTGAATACCATTGTTATGAATTGACAATCTTGTGTGATAGGTGTGAACTGAAGCATTGACCCATTGCAATGAAGTTTTATTTGACTTGTCTCCTCCAAGTCATGGTCTTGTTTCCATGAGTATTTTGTACGTTCAGGCCAAACGGAATCCATTTATTCTAGGAACTTTTTCTCTTAATAGTCGGGTCATATGTCATATATGATAGCGGATCGTCAGATTTTTATAAAATCCAAGTTTTATTTAAGAAAAACATGAGATGTTGCCCCTTAGTGTGAAAGAGAAATTTATGATGATCCCTTGGCCCTTGACCATAAGTTCTGGTTCCGTCATTGTTAAATTTGTTTCAAATGATCGACGTCTTGATTTACTTTGCACTCGTAAGAGACTTAAAGCAGACATGTGACCTTTGTGATGTGCCCCAAAGTAGATACACGCCTTTTGTGATGCGGCCCCTGATCAGCCAATATTCATAATACTTTTAGCAATAATCATTGGCTGAGTTAGGCAAGAATTGATATTTATTGTGTTTTAACTATTTTATTTCAGCGACGCTGAAATAAAATAGGCGCCTTAGTAACATGCTTAGTAACATGCTTTCTCTCACGCCTTTTAACTCCAAGCATATCAAAAGTCTCAGCTCAAGCATGTAAAAGGTTTTATTTTTTTCAAAACTTCGAGATCCACAAAGCAAATGCCTTGACAATTGTTCAAAGTTGCGACTCATTGTAGCAAAAGATACATAACCTAAATGTACGCCTAAAATTGAAAAGCGGGGGTGTTTGGTACTAGAATCATCATTGTATGTACCACTTTATAAACTACAAACCGCAAAAATCTGACCTTAAATTAAAGACCTATTCATGATGTCTTATACACGCATCCTTCACCAACTGGGCTGCAACGCCAACATAGTTGTGAGGGGTTAACTTTAAGAGCTCTGTTTTAGCTTCAAATGGTATTTCTAGCCCACTAATGAATTCAGTAATACTGTCTTTGGTAACCGCTCTTCCTCTAGTAAGTTCCTTCAATTTCTCATAAGCTCCTCAACGCCATATCTTCTCATCACCTTCATACACAAAACCATAAATACATCTCTGCGCCGTTAGTAAAGCTAGATGACAATCTATATTAATCTATAAGATTATTCTGTTTCATCATTATTGCAAAACATTTATAAAAAGGAAAATGTTTTTATAAAGATGCATACTGTCTGTATCGGTTCAGCTATGACATGTTTTCTTTGATAAACTTTAAGCAACTAGAATCCTTATGTATCTCTCCATCGGTTGTATGTTATAATATGTGTTCACCAATTTTAGAGTTTAGTCACAAATATTTTCCCAAATGACCTCTTGAAATTTTGAAATTTCCATACTTTGTGGATTCATTTCATGTAGTTGGTGACTAGTTAAATAATTGTCCTTCAAATATTTGATTATTAAACTGATTACACTACATGTAACAACCTAAAATCTTATTAAGGTTTGCGTCATGTTTTGGTTTATGTTAGGATCGTAATTCCTTCTTTATGGTGGTTGGATGTTTACACAACCAAGTACAAACATGTTCTTTACAAACTTAAAAATAAAATACAAACAACCCCAAATTTCTTATTGTTTTCTAAAATAACGTTTGTAACAAGGTGAAACTCATTTTAGAATGAAAAATTCAGATCATCAAGGTAAAAGTCAGTTTAGAATGGCATTGATGCTATGCAACTCATGGATGATCTTGCTTATATCAATTCTCTCCCTAGGAGATTCCATAGAGCATGCTAACCCAATTCTTCCTAATGAAAACATGCCATCCTCCAATCTCTTCCACTTTTCGGCTTCGTCTTCATTGTAACGACGGGTGATATTCGCAGCTTCCATCTCTTCCTCGAGCTCATGCAATAGTGTTGGTTCAATGATTTCCATGAAACGATCAGGCATCGCCATCTTCACATAGCTATGGAGGTTCAATCCTTCTTGAAACATCTGGTCTGTAGGTCTCTTTCCTGTCATCATCTCTAAATAAAACGATCCCGAAACTGTAGATGTCCCCTTCTTTTGTCATCTCACTTCCAAGACCATACTCTACATATCCATTGTATTGTAGTAGTCAGCAAATTTTATAAAAATTAATTAGGTTCACTTCACTATATATTATAACAAGCTGTAAATAAATAAACAAGTTACCTGGAGCTGCATACCCAATAGTTCCTCTTATTCCAACTGAGCTGCTTTCGGTTGGTTTCAATGGTAGAAGCTTAGCCAACCCAAAGTCACCAATGTGTGCAACCATGTCACTGTCAAGTAAAATGTTGCTTGGCTTCAGATCACAATGAATTATAGGTACTTCAGAGTCTTGGTGAAGGTAGTGGATGGCATTAGCCACATCTATTGTGATCGTCACTCTTTGGCGAAGGCTTAATCTTTGTGGAGCTTCTTCAAACTCGATCTCTTGTTCTGAACTTGGATGTAGCCACCTCTCAAGACTCCCATTTGGCATGTACTCGTAAATAAGAGCTTTGAAGTCGTTTCCTTGATAATCAACAGATGAGCAGGAAGTAATGATTTTTACAAGATTACGATGCCTTATGTTTCTCAAAGCTTCACATTCCGCGGTGAAACTCCTTGAGGCTCCTCGGGTTCCAAGATTGAGAACCTTGATGGCAACCAATGCACCATATGGTTCAAAGATACCCTTGTAAAACAACACTGAATGTGCCCGTCCCAATCACGTTTTGTTGGGATAATCCGTTGGTGGCTTTGAGTATGCTTCCGTAAGAAACTCTTGAAAATGGTTGCATGAGTGAAGCTCTAGTTGTCTTCGGTTGCTTTCTTTTTCTTTTTGAACAAAACACCAAAGAGACAACCATTGCTACAACAAGAAACGAGCAAAGCGGGACGACAACTAGAATAACGCGCGACTTATGTGAACCTTTTTTTGTTCTTGCTGATATGGCACACTTGGGTAGCCCAAGTTCAGGTATGCCTCCACATAACCCATTGTTATCTTCAAGGTGAATTGCACTAGCATTCTTGAAAATACCACTCATAGGTACCTCACCATAAAAATTGTTGAATGATAAATTCAACAAAGACAGGTTTAGTTTCTCCAAGAATCTTGGAATTTGTCCAGAGAAGTTATTACTGGAAAGATTTAGGACTCTAATACCTCTTAGAGCACTCATAGTGGTAGGTATCGGACCTCGAAAGGAATTGGCATCCAGAGATAAGTACTCAAGGCTTGTGCAACTTCCAATGGCATATGGGATTGCTCCCACCAGATCATTTTGTGACATACTGAGTTGCGTTAAGCTTTCAAGTTTTCCTATCTCTTGGGGAATTGGTCCAACCAAATGGTTTTGAGAGAGATCTAGACCGACTGACAGGGCTGATAGTTGGAAAAGCTCTACAGGTATTGGGCCGGTAAGATTGTTTTTAGAAAGATCCAAAGATACCAAACTCTTGCATTTGCCAAGATTAGGAGGTATTTGTCCTTCTAATCTATTATCTCTCAAATTCAAGCGATCTAATACTGACAGGTTTCCTATAAAATTTGGAATGTTCCCGGTGAAGTGGTTGTTAGATAGGAATAAATATTTTAGGTTTCGTGCATTACCAAGTTCACCAGGAATTACGCCTGTGAACTGATTAAGTGTCAAAGTTAATCTCTCTAACTTCACAAGATTCCCGATTCCAGAAGGCAAGCTCCCATATATGAAGTTTGCACCAAAAGATAGAGTTGTGAGTTGAGATGAGAGATTGCCTATAGAACTTGGAAGAACTCCTCTTAATTGGTTCTCATGAACAAGGAGCGATTTGAGCTTGCTACAATTGGTCATGGAATCAATGAAAATCATCTCATCAGGCCCAGAACTTCCTAAATTGTTTGAAAATAGCCCAAGTAGCCAAAGATCTGGCATGTATCTAAAGTCTATGTTAACATTCCCAGTGAAAGAATTTTCCCCCAAGTTAAGCTCTTGCATGCTTGAACAGTTAGAAAATGAGAATGGAATGGTTCCTGTAAATTTGTTTCCTGCTATTTGTAGTAACTCCAGATTTGGTAGCTGCAAGCCTATATCTTTTGGGAGATTTCCACTGATTTGGTTATCAGTGAAACTAAGAACTATTAAAGATGTTAAGTTGTACATGGATGAAGGGATAATACCGATGAGTGCACAATTAGCAAATCCAATTCTTTGCAAATTGTGTAGTTGACCTAAAGCATTTGGAATGCTTCCACCTAGATGATTGTTGGCAGCTGATATGAATTCAAGAGAAGTGAGATTTCCCAAGAAAGATGGTATCCCTCCTGTGAAACCGTTATTGTGAATGGTTATGTTGATGAGGTTGACAAGTGAACTAAGCTGCTGTGGGAGCTTGCCATACAGTTTATTGCGACCCAACCGAAGATCGTTAAGTCTAGTGCAGTTTGAAAGACTTGCTGGAACTTCGCCTTCAAAAGAATTGTTGAAGAGACTTAGCGTACGCAACCTGAATAAATTTCCGACTTGAGGGGGGATTACACCTTTGAAGATGTTATTATCTAGTCTTATTACTCTCAGAAAACTCAAGTTTCCAATCTGTGGAGACAAAGAACCGACGAGGCCTCGAGATCCAAGGTCCAGTTTGGTAACTCTAGGATGCCAACGACCACATGTAACACCTTGCCATTGGCAAAAATGGAGGGAGGTGTTCCATGAGTCAAGAGCCCGTTGTGGGTCATCAGTGATGCTCGACTTGATGGCCATGAGTGCAAGGTGATCGGTATGATTGTTGGCAAGTGTTGCAAGGCATAGCAACAATAGTATTGCATGAAAAAACAAAGTAATGTATGCCATGAATAACTTTTTTTCTTGTTTTTGACACTGGGTTTGAGATTCCTGAGATCTTATAAATACCACTGCCATGAATTGACACACGAACACAATTCTTGCCTGATGGGGATTGAACTGAAGCATGGACCCATTGCAATGAAGTTTTATTTGGGTTCATCTCTCCAAGTCATGAACGTGTTTCCAACAGTATTCTGTACGTTTGCCCCGCATTGAATTCCATTCGATGTTGATTAATGGCACCCACAATTTGCCAACTGATCGATGTCTAAGTTTTTGTTTCCAAATAATGTCATCAGTCCAAGAAAGATCCTAGCTATTACTTTTGAGTGTCAAATACTTTCGAATTAGCAACCATTTCTTTTATGCAAGTGTTAATACTTTCTTCAAGATGGGAAATTGTTTCTAGTCGATTATCTTGGATGTTCTTGTATGTATCGGTACACTGTGTTTGTTATGACAATCTTAACATGTGTCTTGTTTAGATGAGGCAAACTAATATTGTTTCGTCGAAATATCATATACGTTTTTGATACAGGAGCATCAGGCTCGTATATTTTATTTGTTGGTGTTTATCACTAACGTTGTTAGGGTCTAGTATATATATTATTTCTTGGTGAACGTCTATGTTAGTTTTTCGGTTGATTGTGATTATATTGTGAAGTTTTATCAAGGACCTTTGAGGTTTCTTTAAGCTTTGGGTAACCTTTGAGTTTCTAGCCATTTGATCGATTAAGTCCTCAGTTATAGATGAAATTTAAATGTATTCTTTAAAAGAAGTCAAATATAAAAATTCGAGTTGTAGAATACTAACTTGTGTACAAGCGTAAAGCAATAATCGAAGTCTGAAATGAGAAGTAATGTTTTTATAAATAACTGTGGCAAGAATGGTAACATACAAAGTTGAGGACATGGAAATACTCTACCAAAGTACCAATCAAATAAGACTTGCAACTGATTATAGTCATGACTTGATTAAAGTCTAAGATAATATTAGTTATGACTATAGGAGGAGGGAGGTCATGCGTGTGCGCTACGTCTGCAGAAGAGCATATATGGGGAAATTTGGGTTAAATACATACCAGACACTTTGTAGTCAAGACTTTTGAATACCATTGTTATGAATTGACAATCTTGTGTGATAGGGTGTGAACTGAAGCATTGACCCATTGCAATGAAGTTTTATTTGACTTGTCTCCTCCAAGTCATGGTCTTGTTTCCATGAGTATTTTGTACGTTCAGGCCAAACGGAATCCATTTATTCTAGGAACTTTTTTCTCTTAATAGTCGGGTCATATGTCATATATGATAGCGGATCGTCAGATTTTTATAAAATCCAAGTTTTATTTAAGAAAAACATGAGATGTGCCCCTTAGTGTGAAAGAGAAATTTATGATGATCCCTTGGCCCTTGACCATAAGTTCTGGTTCTGTCATTGTTAAATTTGTTTCAAATGATCGACGTCTTGGTTTTATTTCAAACTAATGCCATCAATTCAAAAAAGTTCCTCATTTTAACTCTTTTAAGTGTCCAAACTTCGGATAAAAACCCGAAGTTTGAATGTCATTGGTAGATATATAGTGATTATGATTACTTTATGGGTGTTCAGCCACAACTCATTTGGTAAGCAAATTTTGACTTCTGGTGTGAATGGTAAAGGCCAGGTTTTATGTAAATGATGTGTAGGTAGGTTACCTTCATGTCCGAGATCAACTGTATTGTGCTACCGCATGTATTAGTAGTATCCGTGGTTGAGGTAACAACACATGATAGTAGCCAGTGTTTTGTGTGTTACATACGTCTACATTTGTGAGATTAATTACCCATGTTGTCAACACGAATGCCACGATTTACTTTGCACTCGTAAGAGACTTAAAGCAGACATGTGACCTTTGTGATGTGCCCCAAAGTAGATAACGCGCCTTTTGTGATGCGGCCCCTGATCAGCCAATATTCATAATACTTTTAGCAATAATCATTGGCTGAGTTAGGCAAGAATTGATATTTATTGTGTTTTAACTATTTTATTTCAGCGTGCCGCTTAGTAACATGCTTTCTCTCACGCCTTTTAACTCCAAGCATATCAAAAGTCTCAGCTCAAGCATGTAAAAGGTTTTATTTTTTTCAAAACTTCGAGATCCACAAAGCGAATGCCTTGACAATTGTTCACAGCTGCGACTCATTAGCAGCAAAAAGATACATAACCTACATGTATGCCTAAAATTGAAAAGCGGGGGTGTTTGGTACTGGAATCATCATTGTATGTACCACTTTATAAACTACAAACCGCAAAAATCTGACCTTAAATTGAAGACCTATTCATGATGTCTAATACACGCATCCTTCACCAACTGGGCTGCAACACCAACATAGTTGTGAGGGGTTAACTTTAGGAGCTCTGTTTTAGCTTCAAATGGTATTTCTAGCCCACTAATGAATTCAGTAATACTGTCTTTGGTAACCGCTCTTCCTCTAGTAAGTTCCTTCAATTTCTCATAAGGCTCCTCAACGCCATATCTTCTCATCACCTTCATACACAAAACCCATAATTACATCTCTGCGCCGTTAGTAAAGCTAGATGACAATCTATATTCAAATATAGAGTTAATAGCCAAAATCGTCCTTGAGGTTTGGTTACTTTTGCCACATCAGTCCAAAACCCAAACCTTTTAAATTTAGGTCTTTCAGTTTTATTTTTATTTTTTTTGCCAAAATCGTTCGACACTAACCCAGTTAACTAATGACGTTAAGTTAGGGGGTATTTCTGACTTTTTACCTAGGAAATCGAGGGCATTTTTGGACATTTTGTATACTTTATTTATTTAAAAAATTTTATTTCATATTCTCACAAATCCTAAAAACCCATTATAATCTAGAGAGAGTGAAGCAGAGGAGATGGAGGGCTTCGGTTTATAGAGAAAGAGGGAGATGAGAGAGGGAGTTGGAGCGGAGAGAGAAAGAGAGAACCAGTGGTTCCCAACCACCTTGTACGGTGGAGCCTGTGGCAGAGCACGGCGGCGCTGCCATCCCCACCTCCACAATCCATCGTCTAAGCCACCGGTAACCACCTGCAAACAAGCCCTAAAATCATCATCGTCACCTACCACCTACAAACCCTAAACCCCCATCGTCGCCTACCACCTGTGAACCCTAAACCCCCATCGTCACCTACCACCTGTGAACCCTAAAACCCCATAGTTTGACCAAAGGCATTGTGAGCAGATTAAAGTAAGAAGAATTGCACTAGAATTGGTTCATGATGCACTGGAATTGGTTCGTGAGCATTGGGACGGTGACTTATTTTTTATTGGGTGGTGACTTATTAAAGGGGGTTTAGGGTTATTTTTAATAATAGGGACGGTCTGAAAATGGTCTGATAACAGACTTGAAGAATGGCTGTATATATCAGAGGGTGTTTGTGAGGGATATTTTTAAGGAAAAGATGGTTACCAGAGGGTGTTTGTGAAACGGTCTGATAACAGACTTGAAGAAGATAAGAAGCTTATAAAGGGAGGAAAGATTGGATGTGTTTGGAAACAAGTATAGTAACTAGGAAAGCAAAAAGACAAAAATACCCCTAGACTTAACGAGATAACTTAACTGGGTTAGTGTCAGGGACGATTTTGGCAAAAAAAAACGTAAAACTGAAGGACCCAGATTTAAAAGGTTTGGGTTTTGGACTGAAGTGGCAAAAGTGACCAAACCTGAGGGACGATTTTGGCTATTAACTCTAAAATATAAGATTATTCTGTTTCATCATTATTGCAAAACATTTATAAAAAGGAAAATGTTTTATAAAGATGCATACTGTCTGTATCGGTTCAGCAAGAACCTCCCATGAATTGTCCAGGTCTTTGTTTAATGCAACTTCATTGACCTAACACACAAAAAGTTCAAACAATCACAAAGGCGTTATACATGTCTAAGACTCTAATCAGACCTTTTTCTTCTAATAAACAAGATGCTCAAGTTTATTTAATAATTTTAACCGGTGTACGTAAAAACTTAAAAATGGCCCACAAGTATTGGAAATATATGTACGCGTGTGTGTATCTGTGCATATTGTGTGTGAGTATGTACCTGAAGTTTCCCAATGCCTACAAGTGCACTCTTGTAAGCAAGAAGTGAATAGCCCAAGCCCACACCAATGTTTCTCAGAACCGTAGAATCAGTCAAGTCACGCTACAGTTGAGATAGTAATTACACCAAGTAAATAAATGAATGACAAAATTGTAAGCATTGAGTTCATACATTTATAATCTAAAGACATATACCTGCCAACGTGAAATAGGTAACTTCATGCTTAAATGGTCAAAAACTGCATTAGCTATCCCTAGATTGCCTTCACTGTTTTCAAAGTCAATGGGGTTGACTTTGTGAGGCATTGTTGATGATCCAATTTCACCAGCCTTTGTTACCTACACAAGTTAAAACAATGTCAAGATCAGATAGTTATTGCTAAGGATTGCTGACTTCTTACAACTAGTTGAGAAAGCACCTGCTTGAAGTAGCCCACAGAGATATAGCCCCATATGTCTTTATCAAAATCTAGTAAGATGTTATTAAACCGGATAAATGAATGAAAAAGTTTAGCCATGTAGTCATGAGATTCAATCTGCATCACATATACCATTCCACATAATACGTTAGCTGTTACATCAGATATAGATGTTTTAATATCGCAATACATATACAACCCAAAAATAAAACAAAAACATGCCTGGGTCACATGTGGATTAAAGCTTAATCCAAGAGAATTTACAAACTGTTCTGCAACATGTGGCCAAGTTACATCAGGATATGCCGCCACATGTGCATTATAGTTACCAACTGCACCTGCAAATTTACCCAACATCTCGACTTGTGAAATGTCCCGCCTTTCTCTGCTTAACCTCTCAGCAAATATTATCATTTCTTTTCCCAAGGTTGTAGGTGAGGCTGGCTACATATAACAGCATAAGGAAATGAGCCACTCGTTCAAATATATATATGTGTGTGTGTGTGTGTATCATATATTAAATTAAAATTTTGGCTAGAATTCCAAGTTAAATTAAAATATTTACCTGCCCATGTGTCCGAGAAAGCATAGGAACGTGAGCATTAGCCTCAGCCATAGAATATATTGCATCAATTAAATCATCCATGATAGGAAGAATAACATAACTAACTGCTTCTTTAAGCATCAGTCCGTGGGCAAGATTGTTTATGTCTTCAGATGTACAGCCAAAATGGAAAAACTCAAGCACCTGCAATTATCACGATTAAAAATTCATCATCATGGTGGACACGCACAGATATGAATATAAGATTATATCAGAATATACGCATTCTAGAACGAAACATGAATAACGCACACCTTAGCTATCTCTGGATCTTCTTGGCATTTTGTTTTAAGAAAATACTCCACTGCTTTCACATCATGATTAGTTATTTTCTCGATATTCTTCACTTGAATTGCATCAGCTTCGTTAAATCCGTCAATCAGTCCTTGCAATTTTGCTTCAGCTTCATTGCTAAACTTTGGAACCTCAATTACTTCAGGGATTTGTGAGAGCTTTAGCAGCCACTTGATCTAAAGTAACAAAACCACATAACAGAATCTATTAAATATCAAATCTGTATTGAACTTGCATGTTAACTATGTTGCACGGGAACGGGTACGGGAACGAGAAACGGGTACGGGTACGGGAACGGGAAACGGCAAAACTCAAAAAATCAAGAAACGGGTACGGCACGGGTACGAAAATAAATACATAAAAAAATAAATATATACACTCATTTTATATAAAATAAAATACTCTTTAGATTAAAAAAAATTAAAGAAAGCACAAAGTAAATATGTAACCTACTAAATAGTGAGGTGATAATAAATTTTAATATGTTGTACTGCTGTAGTGGTGTCCTAAATGGTGAAGACCAAACACAAATTCTTCATAAATTGTATTAGGTTTGGAAGTGGGCCAGGAACTAATTTTAAAAAGGCCCAGTAAGAAAAAAAAAATACGTAAACCATCATTCTTTCCCTCTTTCAACTTCATCCTCCAACCCTAATTACAGCACCCAGACCAGATCCGCCATGGCCGGCCGCCGGAGAAATAGATTATGGCCGGAATCGTCGCCGGAAACTTTAAAAAAAGGTCCCCAAATCTAGAAACGGCATCAGAAACGTCCTTTGACTTTTCGAAGCGGTCAAGAAACGGAGGAGAAACGTTTCTGGGCGTCCCCGTACACGTTTCCGTCCCCGGCGAGTTTCGGGTACGGGGTACGGCACCTCTTAGCCGTTTCTGTGCATCAGAGCATGTTAATAATGCTAAGGTTAAGGGTGATGGGAGCATCATACACGGACCCCATCCGAGTAATTTGGGTACTTGAGGTACACTGCACCGACCACATTGAGTAGTTTGGCCGAGTAACATTTCCGAGTCCTAGTACTCGGCTGTAAAGATGTGGTTAAATGAATTGAAAGAGAGGAAGGTAGTGGGTTGAGCTAGGGCAGAAAATTGAGTACTTTGAGTAGTTTCGAGCAATTTTGAGGTGGTAGATTTCTATTGCGCAGAAAATTGTGTACTAGGCGTGATTGGGTAAATCACCCCCTGCACCTAAGCACACACGAACAGAACACAAACATGAAAACAATAAGCGACACAAGGATTTAAAGGGGTTTGGTCTAAATTGACCTACGTCCACGGGTAGCAACTAGGTTACATTTTGATAGGTGTTCAGATCTATATGTGAATGTTAAGCTAATGTTCAGATCTGTGTATGTATATGGAAAAGCTATTAATGGAACAGTAATGGACAGAAGAAATAAAGGAAATGGCGGGAATAGGAAAATGGCGGGAAGATTATTATTATGGATAAAGGAAATTACAAAGTGGTCCCAGGGCTAAGCCCTCTCTCTCTGCACACAGCAGGAGCCTCACTCACTTAACCAACTAATTCCCTATCATCACTAGCTTATTACATGGTTATTTATACTAATACCAACACATTCTAGAACATTCCTATTATACCCCTTATAACATATAGCTATTGATATAGAATCGTATCACTACTTCCCCCTTCAATTAAGTCTTGACCTCAAGACTTGAAATGGAACTGTGAAGACCATGAAAACCCCCTGTCTGCATGCCATCCTGCGAAACCTGCGTGTCCAACAGATAATTGGCCCCTTCCTCAGCATCATACTCATCTTCTCCTAAGAGCAAAACCCGAAGTTTCCCTTCAGGACACCTATGTGCCGGACCATATTGTTGACCACACCTGTAACAAAGGCCTTTCTTCCGACGCTCTTCCCACTCCGTACGAGACAGAGATCGTACGCCTCTGTCACGGTGAAACACCTGCCCGGTATCGGAGGGAGAAGTCACAACCGATTTGGAAGAGGAAACAGGTGGAACTGAGTCGGAACGAATAGAGGATCCCTGGTCTGGTGGTTTAATGGGAAATGACTGTTTGAACTCAGATTGTTCCATGTTGCTAAGCCCAGCAGTCAACCCAGCCATTGGAGACCCAAACTGATGAAGATATCGGAAACGGGACAGTGACGGGGTACCAGAATTAGGGCGTAACATCAACTCAACATCCTTGGCCAAATACATGGCGTCCAAACGAGATTGGGGACGATGTAAACGTACCCACTGCTTGACATCAGCCTTCAAACCTGCTACAAAATACCCTAACGCTTGCGATTCCGGCAACCGGGGAACCAACGACAAAAGATACTCAAAATCATCAATATAATCATAGATGGAATCCGATTGTTGAATAGTTGCTAATTGTTCATACGGATTCTGAATCTCAAGGCCACTAAACCGTTGCAACAATTCAGATTGAAAATCGAACCACGAGATAGATGGTCGAACCTGTGTTATGATGGTGAACCAATGTTGAGCGACTCCAACCATGCTCAATTGAGCCAAACGCAAGCGCACATCATCAGGAGTATGATTAATATCAAAATAGAGAGAAGCCTTTTGAATCCAACCCTGTGGATCGAAACCACAAAATTCAGGAAGTTTTACCTTCTTCACCGCCCAAGGTAAACCAGAAGGAGCATCATTTGAAGCAGATTTAGGGCCAGGAGTGGTGAGATCCACACCAGAAAACCCCGATCCAGAAGAATCCCCAACATGTTTCTTATCCTGTGATTTCATCCACGCTAATACAACTTTACGGAATTCCTCAGATGCCGAACGATCTTCATTCAGAGCCTTAAGAGAATCCTTAATCTCTGCAACATCAGATTGCAATTGTTGAATTTGTTGTTCATGAACATCCAAGCGAGATGACTGATTCACCATGATTTAATCAACAATCAGAAGAAAAAACGGTAAAATAAAGGAATCGGAAGAGCAATTGGATCTAGATAAGAACTGGATCGAGATCTGTAAAATAAAGGATCGATATCTGGAACAGTAATGGAAACTGATTGGAAAGAGCAGAGGGAAGGCAGGTCGGACCAATGATAGGTGTTCAGATCTATATGTGAATGTTAAGCTAATGTTCAGATCTGTGTATGTATATGGAAAAGCTATTAATGGAACAGTAATGGACAGAAGAAATAAAGGAAATGGCGGGAATAGGAAAATGGCCGGAAGATTATTATTATGGATAAAGGAAATTACAAAGTGGTCCCAGGGCTAAGCCCTCTCTCTCTGCACACAGCAGGAGCCTCACTCACTTAACCAACTAATTCCCTATCATCACTAGCTTATTACATGGTTATTTATACTAATACCAACACATTCTAGAACATTCCTATTATACCCCTTATAACATATAGCTATTGATATAGAATCGTATCACATTTATTGAGGTAATGATCAAATTACAAGTACAAGAGATCATTATATAGAGATTACAATTAGATTTAATCCCTTAATCAACAAGTTAATTTTATGGACCGACGAACCAACCTAGGGCCGGCTGGCCCAACCCGTCGGCCATCGCCCTCTTCCCCTTCTTGCGAACCCAAAGGCCTACAAACCCAACACATAACGTATGATGTACTTCCATTTGTCAACTTACCTCCAATGATAAACTTGTAAGAGATAATAGAGGTCTATACAAACACCAAAAATTATGAAATTCATCATCATCATCATCATACTCAGTTAATCCCACCTATAGCAAAGCTAAGGTAGGGTCTGAGGAGGGTAAGATGTAGACAGCCTTACCCCTAAGAATAGAGAGGCTGCTTCCAGTGAGACCCCCGGCTCGATGTGGTTTGGTATCAAGCCTTGGACATAAGGCACAGAACACTTAGCAATCGAGATAAACCCGATCGGTGCATGTACCCCTTTGTCTTTTGGCTGTCAACGCCACCACATGATGCATGATTAACCGTCCGTTGTTTTTAACATTATTTTCACGAAATTAGTAAAATAACGTTAAAATAACGCCACCAAAAATTATGAAAACAGTAACTAAATCTACATGACAAACAAATGGATGATGACTAGTGAGAAAAATACCTCAACCAGGGTCCGGTAGTAGATCAGACCATATTCACTCAAATGGCGGGATAGATCCTTGACCTTATTCCAATAACGCCCATCCAAGGGACTTATGGCTGTTAAACTTGAGAGCTCCACCTCGGAAGGCTTCACTTTTACCTGAAATCATATAAAAATATAAAATCTGTCAGGTAATATAAAAACACAGATACTTGAAGATGTAAACTAATAAGTTACAAAATCTATTGAGTAGTCATAAAATTGTGAACTTGAAGAGTTTGAAAACCATTCCCCTAATTGCCATTTTAAATACGTTTTCCTTCATTTGAGTTAAGGACGATACTATATTGCATAACAAGAAACAATTAATAAAACACCATGAATTGTGGATATGGGTAAAGATGAGCATATTTCATCATCAGTTTTCAACGGTATCACACTGGAGATTCCAATCCCTAATTTATAAAAAGTTAGCAAAATAGAGCATGAAGCTTCAGTTTTGAGTATTGAATTCAAATCGCATGAAAGGTCGTATTAACATATCCTCTTTAAATGGTTTGGTTTCAAATTCTCAATCTTGCATAAGCAACAAACAAAAACATGCTTTGAAGAAAGAAACTTTGTAACTTTTAAAAAGAAAGCTTATAGAATTTGTAGTTGAAATCACGTGAACCATGAGTGTTTGTGTTTTACATACATCCAATATGAGTTGTAAAATGAATTTTCTAACAAAATATCCATAAAAAATGGTTGACGAGAAAACTTTAAAAGTGATAACATAAATAGTTAACAAGAAAATGACCAGCAAAAGATAATACAAACGAATAGTACAGTCAATCAAAATGACAATATATAAACTAATAGAACAAGCCATTACCTTCCCTACAGCTTCAATACTGTTACTGGCTTCCTTCAAAGTTGCTTTACATGTGCAAAATTTGTTAGGAAGTGTCACATAAGATGAAGCCTTAGAGATACGGTTTTGGGTTGGAACAAATTGTCCATTGAGGCAACTTGCACGAGTTACATATGATGTTGGACCGCTTCCATTTGGTGCTCTAATACAAGATCCGATTTCCATAACTGCACAAAAAGCTTCAAGAGAACGATATCCAGTCAAATAGTCAGAATAACGGTACATAATTGATGAACCAAGTACGTAAGAAGCAATAACCCTCAAACATACTTCTATTGTAAAGCGAATAGATGTGTTCACATGACTCCAAGAAATATAAAATCAACTAAATCTAGATCAATCACACTGAGAACACAAATCTCATATCATTATGCACATGCTTGCAAATACGAACAATCAAGCAGAATTTGCAGTACAAGCTCCATTGTCAAGGCTCACTCAGGCGCGTGCCTACGCCCACTTTTCACGCCCGGCGCATCCTTCTCGCTTCGCTTCAAAAGCCCCACTTTCAGACCCTCAGGCGCATTCTTCAAGCGAAGTTCCAACGAAACTCCAGCCAAAAATCATCTGAACTCTGAACATGTCTAAAACAATTATACCAACCCTAAATAAGCCTCGAATCAACGTAAACCACTAAAGCATCCCTAAAGAAGCCTAAAACACCGTCTAAACCCCCTAAAAACTGTATATTTATACCAACGCCTCGCCTTTAAAAAGTCCAAGCAAGCTTTTTAAGTGCCTTGAACTGAGGCCCAAGGCTCACCCTTTACGCCATCAACAACTATGAGTACAAGTTTGCAGAATATGGGGTTGACTTAAGCTACAGTTAATTGCAAATATGACTGCAAAATATTTATATTCATAGCACCCAAATACAACAGTATATTAGTCAGAATAATTAAAAAAAAAAAAAAAAAACTTATCAATTATGAGTAGTGGTGTAAACGAGCCGAGCCCGAGCCCGACTAGGCTCGAGCTCGGCTCGTCATGCTTTTCTGAGGCTCGGGCTCGAGCTTGGCTCGATTCAAGCCTACTATTCTAAGCTCGAGCTCGGCTCGAAAGTAAAACCTAAGAGCTCGAGCTCGGCTTGGCTCGAGGTAATTTAAAAATAATTTTAAACGACCTAAAAGCTCGGCCCGAACTCGCTTCAATTGCTTAAACGAGCAAAAGCTCAGCTCGAGCTCGCTCACCAATATTATTAATTAAAATTAAGCATGTTCAAAGGACAAAATTGCATATATAAAAAAAATAATAAAACATTTGTTTGGTCTCGTTTAGGCTCGCGAGCCTAAACGAGCTTTGTATATAAGGCTCGAGCTCGGGCTCGATAACTAAACGAGTCATATTTCAGGCTCGAACTCGGGCTCGGGCTCGATAAGGCTCGGCTCGTTCGAGCTTTTTATCGAGCCGATCCCGAGTAGCTCTCGAGCCTCTATGTGTCATTTACACCCCTAATTATGAGCTAATAAAATCAGCAAACTGCAACATAATAACTGAATGCAATTATAATCAAATAAAACTTGGATGAACTCCGAAAACAGTAGTTAAAGGGTTGGATTTATTGAAAGCGAAGGCACAGAGGCATAGAATGAGTTTGTGATTCAAAAGATTGATAGAGAGCACTTACGACGTCGTTAGTCGGACGGAGGAGCAGTGGTGGCGCCGTTACGCTACTGTGTCTAAAGTTTTAGGAATATTATTATTTCCGGTGGAAAAATTATATAGTTTCAAATTAGGGCATGTACTCCAAAATGTTGAATTTCAAAGTGTATTTGAATATTTTAGACCGGTTATATTCCAAACATAACAGAATCTATATTAATGAAAAATGTTTTGATAAAAAAAAAAAAAAAAAAACAAAACAGAGTACGTGATATATGAATAATAAAATACAAAAAACAATAGAAGAAGAAATCAAATTATTAACTTCAATGAAGCAATTAATTTGTTTTTAACTCAATTATTATGAATGAAAAAACATAAAATAACTAATTAGGAATTAGCTCGGGACGGTATCGGTACCAATCGATACCGATTCTGAAAACACCATAAACCCAATACTGATACCGATACTGATACCGAACATATACGGTTCGGTATCGGTATGGTATCGGTATTTTACCTTGAAACAACGATACCATACTGATCACGTACCGATACCGATAATACCGAAACCGAAAACCTCTAATTGTGGGTACCGATACCGATCCCGAACACCCTCGGTTCGGTATCGGTTCGGTACGGGATCGAGATCAGGACGGGAGGGTATCGGTATTCGGCTCTATGTGCTCATCCCTAGTCACCATGCCTCGCATACATTTATAGGTCATGTATAGGCCTCGTATAGATTTATAGCTGTAGTATACGAGACTATACGATACTACATAAGATATGACTAGCAGGAACCCGCGCGTTGCAACGGGGATGCACGATGTTTGGCTATTTATAATTAGTACATATGTAAAATTGTTGTGTTTAGCTTTAAGACTTGTACGTGTACCTTTAAGACTTGTTTTTGGCAAAATATAGAGATAACCATAGAGGTATATAGAGATGATACATTTTATTATTATTACTATTACTATATATTTGCTAACGAAGTGATAGCATAAATATTATAGGCGTATTGATGTGTTTAAAACACAATACCTATTTTTATATACCTATAATATACCATAAAAATGTTTAAAAAAATGAGGGAACATGTTACATATTTAATAGGGAAAATGACTAAAATAGCCCGTTGACCTTTTGAATTACGAGAATAACCCCCTCACGTTTCCAACCAATAAAACAATGACACGTCTCCGAAGACGTCATTGTGCCATCTCGTGAGTCCTGAGACGTCTCCGGTGTCGTCTCGTGAACCCGAGACGTCTCGGGTGTCTTATTCGTCGTTGTATTCGGTGTCGTCTCGTGAGTCCCGATACGTCTCCGGTGATTCCCGAGACGTCTCCGGTGATTCGTCGTTTCAGTTTCCCCGTGATTCCCGAGACGTCTCCTCCCTATATACCATATCTTCGTCCCATCTCCGTCCCTAACTCCGGACTCCTCCTCTACCATCACCCTAAAACCAACCGTTTCCTTCTTACACAAGAAAATGGCACCAAGTCGTTGGACGGAGGAACAAGAAATCGCCCTAGTATCAGCCTGGCAACTTGTCGAAGAAAGCCCACACCCGACAAACAAGTGATACCGAATTTTAAATGAATACAATCGGTTAGTGGGAGGCTCTAACCGAACCATCGATTCACTTAGCCGTAAGTGGAATGACTTGAACACCAAGTGTCAACTCTTCAACGGGTTCCACTATCGAACACTTTGAGCGGTACCTTCAGATATGCCCGAAGACGTGGCCATCAGATATACCAAAAAGGAGTATGAATCCAAGCAACGCAAAGAATTCAAACACGTGTCTGCTTGGCAAATGATGAGGGACCGTCTTAACGCGTAGCTTATGTTTATTTTATTTTTATTAACTTTGTAATATTTATGTATTTATTCTATCTTTTTATTAATCGAATGACTAGTTTATGCCTATCTTTTGAATCCACTGAATAATTATTGCACATTTATTTTATTTTACTTTCATGGTTTTTTGATGATTTGTTAAAAAAAATACGTCTTCGTAGACGTCATCGGAGACCTGTCGTTGTTTTATTGGTTGGGAACCAAGCCGTCTCAGGAGACGCCTCAGACGACTTGGGAAACGTGAACCGTCTCCAAAGAGACGTCTCCGGGGGCTGTTCTCGTAATTCAAACGGTCAAATGGCTATTTTGTGATTTTCCCTATTTAATATCTAATATTTGTTAATAGTAGCATAGAGATTGTGTGCTTGGGTTTGAATTTACAACTTATCAAATTATTTTAATTAACCGTAGCATAATGATAATTGGCCAAGTATCAGGAGTTCAATCAGACGTCTATTGCATATTTAGGGGGTTAATTCGTATGATGACGAACGTATACTGTTTATCGTTGGAATTTGAGATTTATTTTGTATTTGCTTAAACTTGATTTTAGCTTATAATGTATTAGGTTGAACTTATTTTAAAATGTTCTATTTTGAACTATCGAATAATATTTTAGAATATTGAATTTTGAAAGCTATTTTTAGTTTTCCTTTTCAAATTCGAACCAAACCAAGCCGAGCCGAACCAGCTCGGTTTAAAAACCAAGCCGAGCTCGAGCTTTGATTTTCAGCTCGGTTTATAACCAAGCCAAGCCCGAGCTTGACCTGACT
Source organism: Ambrosia x helenae (assembly GCA_030844895.1). Classification (NCBI taxonomy): domain Eukaryota; kingdom Viridiplantae; phylum Streptophyta; class Magnoliopsida; order Asterales; family Asteraceae; genus Ambrosia; species Ambrosia x helenae. The sequence continues at coordinate 21,927 of JAUTDX010004062.1, forward strand.
CGACTCGGATCAGCTCATGAACACCCTTACGACAAAGTGATATAGAATGCACTAGATTATACCCCGGGAACGTCCCGGGGTTGATAAATCTAATATGACATATTAATTTTACATATGAAATAGAATGATTCGCTTTACAGTTACATGCAAGAAAGCTTCGGGTAGCACCTAACCTAAAACAATTAAAAATGTATCTCCAATGTTAACGCCTAACCTTAAACAATGTATAACTCTAATATTAATATCTAACCTAAAACAATGTATAACTTTGAACAAAACCCCACAAAAAATAGTCGTTTTTTTTTCTCCGTTTTTATATAGCACTATGGTACTCGTTGGAAAGATAATAAAACGCGGATCAGCTCATGAACACCCTTACGACAAAGTGATATAGAATGCACTAGATTATACCCCGGGAACGTCCCGGGGTTGATAAATCTAATATGACATATTAATTTTACATATGAAATAGAATGATTCGCTTTACAGTTACATGCAAGAAAGCTTCGGGTAGCACCTAACCTAAAACAATTAAAAATGTATCTCCAATGTTAACGCCTAACCTTAAACAATGTATAACTCTAATATTAATATCTAACCTAAAACAATGTATAACTTTGAACAAAACCCCACAAAAAATAGTCGTTTTTTTTCTCCGTTTTTATATAGCACTATGGTACTCGTTGGAAAGATAATAAAACGCTCGTTAATTTGGTGTAACTTTTTTCTTTAAAAAATCTCGTATATAAAAGATATAAATGTTTAAAAGTTATGGGAGGAAACATAAGAGAGAAAAATCCAATTTTATTTTTAAATATTTTTTTCCTAAAATATCTCAATGCCACATGGGATGACACATGGCACACTCAAAGAGGAGAATGCCTCTTTGAGTGCCATGTCATTAAAATGGCTTTGGTTTATTATATGTATAGATAGATAGATAGATAGATAGATATTGATCTTAATATGCCTCGTATAGAGCTATATAAGACGTATTGATATGTGTGCGTTTTTTAAAACTTTTTAGTTACCAATGCTACCCATGTTATATCTAAAAATTAAACCATTCCTTAAGCAGTAGAAGAGTACACATCCCATGAAGATGAGATCCACATAATTCTAAACAAGATGAGTAATAAAACCTCACCCCTATACTTCTCATCATAACCATATCTATCCATTCTCATTGCCACGTGTCACTCCATAGTTGCCTGCTTAATTATCTGTTGAATAACTCATTCTTCCAAACAAAACACCTGCAACTCAATCACCACTTTCGCTTTGAAGCTTAAAAACCACATTAAAAATTAAAAATGGAGACAGGAGTAGCATGCTTTGCACGTGGCACAATCTTGCCTAGTAGTCATGTTGCTTCTCAACAATATTCTACTTCATATGCATCTGCACTCTCTAGTTCTTCATCATTCACCACCAGGGTATGCTTCAGTTTCTTTCCTTTTTATATTCTTTTACTCCAAATCATAAGTTTTTTACATGTCAAATGTTAAGTGCATGCAACAATATGTGTTCTATATAGGAACTGAGTCCAAAGGTTGTTCACAGCAATATTCCGACCCCTAGGGACAAGGTTTGTTTTCAGTAGGTTAAGTTTCAGTATTCAAAAACTGGGTGGGGCGCAGCTTATTGCCCGTCTGTCTGCTACCTTAATGTAAATTTGTCCTTTTTAACTTGACAGCTGATATACAAATTACAAAATAAGCACAATTGATAAACAGACTTGAGTTAGTTGTTATTAGAATTTCAAATTCAAATACATGCCTACCTAAGGACACAGTGAAGATTAAAGTCAGATGATCAAAGGGATGTCGGGTCAAAGGTGGGCGAGGCATTTTGCGTAGATCATGTGCCTGTGCACCGCGGTTGAGGCCTTTTCATTCAATTTGACGCGTGGAGAAAGCACGAATATAATGGATAAAGTCTTGAGATAAAACTGAAATGTTACTAAATATACAAAGTATATCAAGTTCTCCTTTATAGAGAATATTATTAATTGACATCCTAGGAATCAAACTAAAGGACTAAATAAACGCGTAAATTATAATGCGGCCATTGATTTATGCATTTTTACAGTCAAAACAGAATAGTTCAAAGTTGCTAATTGAGAAAAGTATTGAAACTATTTGGAAACATAGTTTGCATACATCTAATGTTGTTACTGTATTTTTCCAGAGTTTAAAATCTAGCTCGTTTTTTGGAGAGGCCTTGCGAGTACTTCCAAGATCGTCCCTCAAGGTTTCAAAGGCACAAAATTCCTCACTCGTAACCAAATGCGAAATCGGTGAAAGTCTGGTGAGTTTAGCACGGAAACAACTCAGCAAGTTAGATAGATCACTGACACACTATAAATCTTGCATAAATAAATGTTTGTAGGAAGATTTTCTATCAAAGGCCACCCCAGACAAGGGTCTGATCAGACTGTTGATAAGCATGAGTGAAGCGATTAGGACCATCGCCTTCAAAGTCCGGACCGCATCTTGTGGTGGCACCGCGTGTGTCAACTCATTTGGTGATGAACAGCTTGCAGTTGACATGCTGGCTGATAAGCTTTTGTTTGATGTTAGTTTTAAACTTGCATATACTTCAGTAATAATTAATACTATTTTAAACCAAATGCGGATTGTAACTTTTTTAAATATAACTTAAATATGTAGGCGTTGAGTCACTCGCATTTCTGCAAATACGCTTGCTCTGAAGAAGTCCCGGAGCTCCAAGACATGGGCGGTCCAGTTGAAGGTATCACCGCACTTATCTGTTAGACATAATTCTTGATATATCCTAAGTATATTATTATCATTTGTATTATTATGTTATAACATAAGTATGAGTCGGTTACTCCCTCAACCGACACACCTCTTTGTAATAGTCGCAACCTTCCGATACATCTTTTACATTCTCTCTGTTCTCTCTCAATCCCACATTATCAAGTCATATTGTCACAATCATGTTATTAAATGATAAGGTTCATATTATTCTTTAAGCGTCGCAAATGTACATCTATGTTTAAGACGTCGAGTGCTCGTTATATTATGTGGCAGGTGGATTCAGTGTGGCATTTGATCCTCTTGATGGGTCAAGCATTGTTGACACAAACTTCACTGTCGGTACCATTTTTGGTGTATGGCCCGGAGATAAACTAACCGGTGTGACTGGAAGAGATCAAGTGGCTGCAGCCATGGGAATTTACGGACCTCGAACCACTTATGTTATTGCTATCAAGGGTTTCCCTGGAACCCATGAATTTCTTCTTCTTGATGAAGGTAAAAGTACTTCCTACATAACACAATTTTAAAAACCAATAAATCAATAACTAAATAAACTTGTGAATATACGCCCACAATTCACACTTTTTTACAATAAACCGAATAAAGGGGTGACAGCGCAGCTTGTTGCCCGCCTGCCCGCTATATTGGTGTAATCTTCTCAGTCATGGAACGAAAGTTATTATGAAATTAAAAAAAAAAGAACTAAATCACTTTTGGGTGAAAATCTTGAAATTTGGAACCCGAAGGTCGGGGCAAACGGCAAACCACCAATGGGCCCCGTAACTCCAACTGTTCGGCTCGTTATAACATTTTCGTCATTTACTGATAGCCAGCATAACTCAAAACCGAGTAATAGTTATACCTATTTTAAGTTGAGTCATTTTCTAGCCCATTAAGTTGTCCAAATACGAGTGACAACTCTTGGATCAGCTACGCATCGCGTACAAACAATAAATTCAGTAACTTTCAACTTTTTCGACCAGGCAAATGGCAGCATGTGAAAGAAACAACAGAAATTTCAGAAGGGAAGATGTTTTCGCCTGGAAATTTAAGAGCCACTTTTGACAACCGGATTATGACAAGGTCTTTAATCTTTCCTGTTACATTCGTCGTCAAATCTTGAAATTATATTGTACATTTAATATTTATATATATGTTTTTATAAATTTTTAATAATACAGCTGATCAACTACTATGTAAAAGAGAAGTACACTTTGCGTTACACCGGTGGAATGGTGCCAGATGTTAACCAGGTGAACTCTTCATTTCTGTAAACATGTTTTGTTCATTCGGGCCATGTTAATGTTTTTTTTTTTTTTTTTTTTTTTTTTTGTAGATAATTGTGAAAGAAAAGGGGGTGTTCACAAATGTGATATCACCAACGACAAAAGCGAAGCTAAGGCTTCTGTTTGAGGTGGCTCCTTTGGGACTACTAATTGAGAATGCTGGAGGTTATAGCAGTGATGGGACACAGTCTGTGTTAGATAAGGTTATTGTGAACCTTGATGATCGGACTCAAGTAGCTTACGGGTCCAAAAATGAGATCATCAGGTTTGAAGAGACGCTATACGGGTCATCTAGGCTCAAGTCTGGTGTGCCTGTTGGAGCTTCAGCTTAAACTTTGTTTTGTAAACATGTATTGTAAAGAATTTAATGAAAAGGTTCATCATATATAAATTAGATGTCCTAAGGAGTGCTTTCTGTTTTTTTTTTTTTTTTTTTTTTTTTTTTTTTTTTTTTGATGAAAATTAAACTATCCAAGCATATTATCATGTTTGAAATCTGATCTCAATTAAGTGAATATAAAACAGCATAAATTCACTTACATGTTCTATCTCACATGCATCAATTCAATAGGCATTTCCTGTCTTACAAGATTACTAATGAGACAACATGCAATTATGCATCTATTTTGTTGGAATATATAATCTAAACATAACTAATGTTACCCTATGCTAATATACTTTTAAGTATTTGAAATACAAGAAACTAGGGTAGCAGTGGCGGACCCAGGAATTATTTTCTGGGAGTGCAATCAGGTGTTTAACCGAACTTTTAAGGGCTGCAGTCGAGATTTTTGCCTACAAATTACAATAAAATTTTTATTTTTAAGGAGGGCGCACGCCCCCCTTGGAACACACATAGGTCCGCCAATGTGGGGTAGTAATTGTGTCAGGTTGACGAGTTGGATGGTTGAGCACGAACCAACCCATACTATATTTTTCTCTGTCAAACCGGACACAATTAACCCTAAGACTGTTTACAAACGAGTTAGACATCACAGATTCACAGTCTAAAAAACATTAATTTTTTATCTCAACGTTGTCACCCTCAAAAATAAAAAATCACAAAATAACAGGAAAAACTCGCCAGGTAGGGGTCGAACCTACGACTTTCTGCTTAGGAAACAGACGCTCTATCCACTGAGCTACAGGCGCTGCTTGTTGACGTTGGCATGAATCATTTTTTAATAACAATATTATTCAGTATTATTCTTTTAGAATAAAAAAAAATATCTTTGAAAGAACTTTACAATAATTTTTGACCCATCCTTTTACAACTTCCGTGTGGGGACAGAACCTCCGACATAACGGGAATAAGTGACGTACTAATCATACGTATATTTTATGATTCATTGTAATAAAAAGAAGTGTAAATGCACAACTTTGTTATTTCCACTTGACCTCTTTCTTTTTCTTTTAGCCTTTGCCTCAAATAATTGCTCATGGGTTCGATTGCTTTTGATTTTTCGTACCCACTCACATACTATTACCATCACTTTATAGTCCAATCCTTGTCCCGCTTGCCCTTTCGACCTTCCAAAGAAGCGGCTCGAGTCATTTAGTCGTTAATTGGTACACTAAATAGTAAATACCCTTTTGTTTTATAAGTTTGAATGTGACATGACTAAGGACCATATTCATATTCATATTCCAATTCGATTCTTTTCCCATGCATCTCGTTTTCTAAAGATATTATCATATCTTTATTATACTAAGAGCACTTGTGACGCATGTTCCAAGAACGTCAAGTTGCGTTTATGCCAAGGAATCAAGGATGCGACATTGTTGTTGATTTATAAAAACTGACGTGTTATAACGCGAAAATGTAACATATGTTATAAAGGAACTAACATATGTTATAAAAGAACTAACATATGTTAAAATCATGAATGCATGGGAAAAAAGTGTAGTGTTATTACCAAAATGAAAAATATTTGTCACTATGTTTACAAAAGAAGTTTTAGAATTTTCTTTTGCCTCTAAAAAGGCTTTGGTAGGAGCAATAATAATGCAAGAAATGAAAAGGCAAATGGCCAAATGAGTCATTGTTTTGCCAAATCTTTTCAACTTTTAAGTGCAATTATAAAAAGTGGATGATTTAATAAAATAAAACTCTCTATGTGTAGCCATATTAAATAGTTCACAAACACACAAACTACCCAACACTTTTGTATATATAAATAGCACATAATCACACTGCATTGACAACTTTCTAGACATCCTATTTAATCAAGATTGACATCAAAACTAATCTTGATTCTGCTACAAGGTAAAGCTCTCTGCTTCTTCTTTTTTTTTTTTTTTGACATTTAAATAAAATCTTTATAATACTGGTTTTTAGCAATATTTATTATGAATTTTACTTATTAATTATGTATGATTTGACCCTTTGTTTCATAACTGTTAAATCTTTTTCAAGGTCTTCTTGATTCTTGAATTGATGGGTCATTTTCAAGAATATTGAATATGTTCTAGTAAATCTTAGAAAATGGTATTCTAATGATCTTATTCTTGTTAAATGATTCTCAACCTTTTTTCCTGTGTATTTGAATATCTTCTCTACATTGAAACAACAGTTGGAAGTAGTTATGGAAACTTTATTTCCATCTTTGCATGCTTTCAGCTCAAGTCAAACGATGCAGGCGAACAAGCGATCAAAATGGACGAAAGAACAGAACAAGTGGTTCGAAAGTGCTCTGGCGATATTCGATACAGAAACTCCTGATAGATGGTCAAATGTTGCAGCATTTGTTCCAGGGAAATCTGAGTCTGAAGTCAGAGAACAATATGAGGCATTAAAAGCTGATATCAATAATATAGAGGCTGGTTTGGTAGAAGATCCGGGTTACTTGAGCGTTACGTCCGAATTCCTTCAAGATCATGGACTCAAATCGTTTGCGAATAGGCTTTACAGGTCAAGATCTTTTGACCCCGAAAGGCGAAAAGGTATACCTTGGACTGAAGATGAACACAGGTGAAGTTCTATCCACTTAACTTTAAAACAGTTGAGTTATTAGAATATTAGATATAAATCTGGATATGATTGCATTATTGTAACAAGATATATATTATTTTCCTAGTCGCGAAAAATTACATCAAGATAGCGGGCAGGCAGGCAACAAGCTGCGGCGCCACCCCTTGTTGCATTATTGTATTTATATATTTATGAAAAGTGTCTAAGGATTTATTCAATATGCGAAAAATATCATTTATCAATATTGTTTTGACTTCTATCATGAACAATGTTTAACATAACATATATTTGACGTATTGCAGGCGATTCTTGATGGGTCTGCAAGTTCATGGAAAAGGAGACTGGCGAAACATTTCTCGCAACTTTGTGGTGACCAAAACGCCGACACAAGTGGCAAGTCATGCTCAGAAGTACTATGCAAGGCAACATTCAGAAGGGAAAGAAAAAGAGGAGGCCGAGCATCCACGACATCACCACTGTCCACCTTGACAAATCTACACCGTTCGTCAACACACCAAACAACGAGATGATCAATATACGAGCATATAATTCTGGTTTGTATTTCCAACCTACAGGGTACCAGGTTCAAGGTTAGGTCATAGGTGACATTGTTACAAGTTACAACCGCGGTTTATGACTACTTGTGTTGTAGTTGACACTTAAAGTCAATGTCTAAATGATGTGTAGTGTACCCATGTTATTATGCACTTAAAAGACAAATCTAAGTGGTTTGTTTAGGTTTCAATTCTGAGCCAGAATATGAATTTGAACACAGCATTTTGTACTGTTACTTGTGATCAACAATCATGAAAAAACAATAGATTGACATGTGAAATGATGCATAGATAAGCCGAGTAAGCATAGTTTACTCGGGTCAATCGCCATGTCATCGACTGACTCACTCTACACTTATAACCAATTTGTTCCAAATCATATTACCACCATTTGTAGTATATACAAAGTATAGCAACTCCATTATGACCCAACATATATATGATAAAGAATGATATACTACAGTTGGCGGATCTAGAAATGAATTTCAGTAGTAACGTTTTCCAAATTTCGTAAAAAAGAAAATCTAATTTTCCACTACGCGCGCGAAGTTGAGCAGCAACGGACGCGGCACCTAGTTATACACTAGGTCCGCCCCTGATATACTATTAGTTATATATATATTGTTTAATTTAAAAAGAAAAAAAAAAGTTGTGTTGGGGTGTGACAAAGGCCCTCACTTGAAATAAGTTGCATGATAGAGCACTTAGTTCCACCATTTAATTCCATTTTGAGAATATGTGGTGATGGACCACATAAGATTATGTCTGAATTTTGAAAATACATACAAGGTGTTAGACTTTTCAATGGGAGACATTAGATAGTGCTCAATGGAATCATACTTTATCAAATGCTATATGCTATATATGTATCACTATCATTAGGTATATATCTGTCTTGGTAAAAAGAGGTGATTAATATAAACCAATGTTTTCAAGACATGTTTTGATATGAAACATTGAAACTACTTTTTTGTTGTGTGTATTTACACTGTTGACAAAATTTAGGAGCGTGTAGAGATAAAAATTAAGTTTTGCTATTCAGAAAGGGATGGTGTGCAGCTTGTTGCCCTGTCTTCCTGTCATCCTAATGTAAATTGCCCTTTTATTAAAAAAAATAAAAAAATCTTTCTGATTTAATCAATAAATGAGTTTTTGGAAGCATAAACAGTACACATAAGAAAATTTGGTCGAATCATCTGCCCAATTTGCTGGTTTGATAGGTAACCAACAGACCCAAATGAAGACGGTTCAAAAGCACTCAGGCGCTCAACCTGACTAGCTGTGTGAGTGGTTCACAGTCTGACCAACCAACCAACCAAACCGATTCTAAGAACACTGCTAGAAACTCAGGCAAAGCGGCAACACGAAATTCGTTAGGAAAAAATCAAAATTCTGCATGTATGAACAAATCTTATAAAAAAATAAACTGCGAGCCAAGAATTGAAAACAAAAGATTGTTTATTCGTTGCTAGAACTGGGCTGTGGAGGAATTCGGATCCAAAAGTCAGACAAATAACCTATTGTTTTCGTCTGTATATTTTTCTATCCAACTTGTTTTTATCTTGTATAATCCTAGATCATCCATATCACACATACACCACATTATTTACTTCGCCCCACCACAACCAACATATCTATGATTTCTCTAGAACGAGGTACCGTTACCTTTCATATCATTGAAGAGACAGGAAAAATCATTGAAAAAGGTGATTGTGACATGATATAATTATTGTGGTGTATGTATCAACTGATACAAACCTTGTAAAATATCCTTTAAATTATGTATAGGAACACTGTCTTTGTTTATTTTGTTGTTTTCTGTTTCTCTGTCTGGTTTCTGCTGTTTGTATGCCTGATGCTATCAGGCAAGAATCAAAGGTTAGGGAGTATTATGTCCCAAATCACCCAAACAAGAAGATTAACCATGATCACATTTGGAAATTTCATCTATGCATATTAAGATCCACATGTTCAGCATACATGCTCTACTGTTAGGCTTTAATATTCATTATTTACGAAGCTTTCTTAGGGCGGGAGCCCCCCCCCCCCCCCCCCCCCCGAAATTTTCGCTCAGAAGTTCAGATTATATAGTACATGCATAAATTTTTTATAGCATATACGGTTTCGACCCACTGTAACTGGTGACTTCCGACCCCCCCCCCCCCCCGAGATGTTCGCCCAAGCTTCGCCACTGTTTATGAATATGTATGATATGTGACAATGGCTCATTCATCGCGCAAACTCTACCAAGATGGTAACTTTATGACACACCCGTCTCGAAAACAAATTATTACAGCCAGTAACAAACAATACAACTACTTGATACAACAACGAAGCGAAAAAGAAACCAAGTGTACAAATCTACTGACCATTGTAGTCAAGCGGTATCACAGAAGGTGGAAAATCGGTTCTTGGTCCAGCAAGAGAGTAATAAGCAAGTATATGTGCAGGATGTTCCATCTCTTTATCTTCTCCAGAGCTAACCTTTCTTGGAGGAATTATTTCAATATTCCAAAACGGTCGAGCCATTGCTAACAGATCAAATCCATTGCTAGATCCCCTGTATCCTTGTACCCATAAATATCTTAAAGATCTCAGCTGTAAAACCGCCATAGCAAGTGCTTTTTCACTGAAACAACACCCTCTTACTTCAAGTTTTTGTAGGCTTGGGCAGCCTCTAGAGAACCCGAGAAGCCCGGTATCAGATTCCCCAAGATACCCAAGTAACATCCATCTAATATTCTGACTGTGTTGACCAATATAAGTCAAACCCACATCTGTTAGCCCTCCTGGCCTAAGATAGAGTGCAAATCTTCTGAGTTTGTTGCAGCCGCTTAGTAAAGACCGGATTCCATTATCGAGTGGCAGATCTGTAATGACTTCTTCTTTGTCCAGTAAAACCATACGAAAATCGCAGAGGTTTTTCAAGTTCTTTCCATGGACTCTAGTGCTGCATTTGTGATATCAGATACATATACAGCAATGTACTCTAAATCGAGACAACCTTGGGCTATGGCGGTTAATCCCCTTTGAGAAACAACACCTTCTTCGTCTTCCAATTCTTGTTCATCAGCTCCTCGTTCAATTCTTAGCCGCTTTAATTTCTTGCAAGAGCATGCTAGAACTTCCATTCCCCTGTCTCCAATCACATTTCTTGTCTGTTTTTCATCATGTTAGATTAGTTCATTTGCAATTCAATAAATTAAGAGATCAGATAATCAGCTATAATGTAACAAGGAACAATGAGCAGGGGCGGACCTAGTGTATAACTAGGTGCCACGTCCGTTGCTGCTTAATTTCGCGCACGTAGTGGAAAAATTTGGTTTTTTTTTACGAAATTTGGAACACGTTGCTACTAAAATGAAAAAAATAAAAACGTTACTACTGAAATTCATTTCACTGACAATGAGATGTATGTACCTCAAGAACTTCTAAATTGGGACACCGTTGGAGCAACACACAGTGATCCTCAGTGTCAAGAAGCGCATAAAGGAGATCAAGTTTTTTGAGTCGGGAAGCAAAGGGGTACACAATGGGCATTTCATTTGTACTCATGTAATTCAGACCTAAGCGACGCAATCCACGGGGTATGCTAGAGAAGCATACTCCTCGGCGTGGTGGTTAAAGCAACCACCACTGAATTCTTCAAGTGAACCCGCAAAGTGGAAGAAACCAACAAGATCCAAGATTTCACAATCGCCTATCTTGACCGATGCTAAAGACTTGCATCTTTTGGCCATTAACTCAAGATCCTTGGAACTAACTAGTGAAAGATCGGTCATGTAAAAGTTTAACGCTTCGAGCTGAGTATTGTTCATAGCAAGCTCATGTAGCCAGCCTCCATCCTTCTCTACCACTTGGCTCTCCTCTAAAAACAGTACTTTAAGGTTCCTGCAATAGCAGAACCTATAAGTCAACTCTTCTAGTTGACACCTGGTGTTAGTTAAATATAGAACACAAGATTTGTAAAACAATTGAAAGGTTAAACCTTTACCATTCTAATTGACATCTAGAGTCAAATTTAGAGAAAAACATTCATATAAACATTATAAAACATTGAAAGATTGAATCTTTACTAATCTAATTAATAAATAGAGTTAAATTAGAGAAAAAAGATTCATATAAACCATTGAAAGATTGAATCTTTACTAATCTAATTAATAAAAAGAGCTAAATTAGAGAAAAAAAGATTCATATAAACCATTGAAAGATTGAATCTTTACTAATCTATTAATAAATAGAGTTAAATTAGAGAAAAAAGATTCATATAAACCATTGAAAGATTGAATCTTTACTAAATTAATTAATAAAAAGAGCTAAATTAGAGAAAAAAGATTCATATATTATAAACCATTGCAAGATCTTGACAACAAATATTCATTTCATAACATGAAGGTAGTTTTACAGCATGATGGCACATAAACGGGCAACAAGCTGCGCGTTAAATTCAGAGAAAAAGATTCATATAAACCATTGAAAGATTTAATCTTTACCATTCTAATTGACATATGGACTTAAACTAAAAGAAAAAGATTCCATAAACCATTAAAGATTATATCTTTACCTATCTAATTGACATATAGCGCAACTTGTTGCCCGTCTGCCTGCTATTTTGACGAAATTTTCGCTTTTATGGAATGAAATTAGTGGTAAAAATCATTGACAAATCAAATGACAATTAACATCTAGACTCGAACTTAACCAAATCTTTACCAATCAAACTAACATAACTACCTGCACGAACGACTTATATGCGCAAGCCCATCAGTCGAAAATCCAGAACACTTATCAAGTTTAACAACTTGAAGAACATGCCCACGAGCACGCGCCAACAATTCAAGATCCTCATCTTTAACAATCATCCTTCTAAAATGCACACACTTTAAACAACTAAAAGATTTCGAAAGCTCCTCAACCCAAGGCGTAGCAAACCGCCCCAATCTCAGGTATTAGATTATACATAGCAGCGCGCGGTTTCCCCTTTAGTTTAACTGACTCAATAAAGGGGAAACGACGCAGTAACTGCTTAGGTGTGGCTGTGTAACATAAGGCTATTGTCACGTGCTTACGTGTCTGGGCTTCTAGTTCATTTAACCTCTTGCATACCAATGATATTGATTGTCTGTCACGTGAGTCGTGTATGTATGCTAACACACACTCAAATACCACGTCAGACATGCCGTCAACTCTCTGGCTGCTGTAACTGTATCCCCTTTCCTCCATAACACAATAATAATAATAATAACTTTTTCTTGTTTTTTTTTTTTTGTTCTTTTTTTTTTTTTTTTTTTTTTGCAGATGGGTTTGATGATTGAATGATGAGAAACAAAACCCAGAAATTAATTTAAAGAAAGAAACAAAAAATGAAAAACCCTAATGGATATAATAATAATAATAATAATAATAATAATAATAATAAAATTTAATATTTTTTTTTTGTTTTTTGCAGATGGGGTTGAGTATTTAATGATAAGAAACAAAACCCAGAAATTAAAAAATAAAACTAAATAAAGAAAGAACTAAAAAAATTAATGGAAATAAGTTTCAAGATTTTGCTATAATAAGGAAGGATCTAACAAACCCAGAAGCAAAATGAAGAAAAGAAAAAAACCCAGTTGAAATTAAGTAAATTTAAAGATACCCATGATTGGATTATGAAAACCAAGTAAGAAAAGATTGAATCTTGATTGATTGGTGAGGAGAGAGATATTAAGTAGGAGTGAGAGAGAGAGGGGAAGAGATCTGACGTGGACAGTTGGAGGAGTTTGTGTGGAGATAGATATGGATAAAAGAGCTAGAGAGAGAGGGAGTGTGTGTGTGTGGTGAAGAAGATGGAGATATTAAGATGGTGGCAATGGTTAATTGGGGAAAATTGCTAAAGATTCTGCAACTCTGCAAACAACAAGATATGTTATGTTTCAGGATAATATAGATTTACCAAATTTATTTATTTATCTTATTGAAATTCATTTCTTGAACTTGCTAAATTACATCAAAATAGTGGGTAAACGGACAATAAACTGCGTTGCTACCGCCTTTCTAAATCGCAAATCCAATCTACCAAATACAAACACATGCCCCCCTGGTAATGAACTATTGCTGTGGACAGTCCATTAAACCCTGGTCAAGAAACGAATAGCTTCTGGTGATAGTGAGCCGAAGGTACTAAAGACCAAGGGGACAAAGACATGTTGGTTCTCTGCACAAGCTTTAGCGTGCTTATATACTTTCTTCAATTCCGCCTTTCTTGATGCTTGTCCCGCTACAAACCCGTTTTCTCTTAAATCAGCCAAAGGAGATACCCTAGTGAGGTCCACACAAGCATGTTTCCCCCTGGCCCAACCAAAGACGAGCAGATCCGTTGGTCGCAGAGTAGATCTCCCTTTTGTAGGGTCTGTGAGAAAATTCACATGGGCCCTTCTTCTTGGCAGGAATCACGAGGGCCCTCCTTTAATTTATTTATTAAATAAATTTCAACAATATTTTTTAACGCCCATCGAAATTCACCAAGAATTCTCTTCGGAGTCTTTACTCAGTCAAATCAGGACTCATTCACTCGACATTGCCAGACATGTAAGGGAGCTCCTGGTTTCACAAAGTTCACCAGTTTTAAAAAAACCCAACTACCCACCCGCTGAAAAGCACGACAATGGAATAATCAGTAAAACTCGATACTCTCGAGAATCAAACCCATGACTTTTGGTGGTTGGTTTCAACAATATATATTATTTTAAAATAATAATATGGATCTAGATTTTATTTTTGTTGTCGTATGTGTCACATCGTACCTCTTGTTACCCTTATACCTACTTTATTTGTCATTTTCTCGTATGTTGTTATTTTTTTTATATACGTACAACCAAAATCATAATACAATAAAAAAA
>JAUTDX010004063.1:5000-35664 GCA_030844895.1 Ambrosia x helenae
CCCTACCCTATACAAAAATATTGTACCACAACCAAGCATTGAGGTTATAATGTTATACCATTACCATCCACACATGCATTGATGCGAATTACTTTGCATGTTCCGCTTCAATAAAGTTATAACATCTTCAAATCAATAAGTGGATGAAAAGGCTTCAGAAATAGATCGATGAGTACCAATTGGAGGATAAAAAGAAGGAAATTTCGAGGAAGATGAGAAGGAAGCTTCGAGGAAAAAGAGAATCATACGACTACTTTGTCCACATCTAAAATTTGAATTGTGAATGCTTTAAGTTGGGATTATTATTGACTTTTAATAATATTCGAAATGAAAGGTTAAACAATGTATGCAAATCGTTGTTGTAGTTCCCTCAAATTTTAGTAAGAATCTTTACTTAATTTTCCTATACCAGCTAAACTAAATGATTAACTATACATAACACTATCGTTCGTTTCATGGATTGCAAAGAAATTGGAATTGAAATTCGCGCGAGAACCATAATTTGATTTGGAGTTTTGATGTATTCGTTTCATAAAATAGAATGAAATCTTGATGTAATTGAAATGTGGACTCCCTTCCATATGTTGTTGTTCAATTACAATTTCTTCTTTTGTTGTAACAAACAACATAAGAAGTCGAATACACAATCCAATTCCATTCCAATCCCATGAGACAAACGCTATGTGTTATGGCCTCATGCCACATAAGCCTCACTCACGGTGCTACACGATAACGAAGGGTGTGAAAGCCCTGTTAAACATGGTGTGAAGCTTTTGGAGTTACGCTACTCACTTGCGTGTGAAGACTGGAACCTCCTTTTTTAGGCAAGGAATTAATTAAGTGGGTTAACCAATCATAAAAAAACATGTGTCCACTTGGGTTGAACATCACCCATTTTCTTTTTTATTTATTGATTGAAATGTTATTTTAATGTGGTAGTAGTTAGTGATGTGGAGTGAAAAAATGTGAGACCCAAATATTAAAATAAGTGAATGAGAGTCCATGTCTATATGACAGTAACATAAAGTAAAAAATTTAAAACCATAACACATAGCCTAAATGGCACCAGATACTGTAGTAAATACGGGTACCAATAGTACCAGTATGGATATTACTACCGTATTTTGGTATTTTACCTTTTTGGTGTTTTTCTTTTTAATTCGGTTATGTAGCAATGTGGATGATATTGCCAATTGTTGATATCATTATTATCAACTATGCCCTGCATTTAAAAAAATTACAATTTCTTTAATAAGATTTCAAATTTGAAATTCCAAACAAACAATATACATGGACCTACATTTGTTGATATAGTGGTGTCGACTGTAGATTTACCAGCTTCAAAATCAAACAAACAAAAAGTAGTATCGACATAGGGCATGGTCCACCACCCTTGTAATTTACATGCTTCAAATTTCAAACAAACTTTAATTTGAAACCATTTGAAATTTTGAATACCCACTGCCAAATAGATTAGGTTGAAATCGATTCTTAAGTGCCGAATAATAAAGATTAAGGGGCTGTTTGGTAGCCTCTTAATCAGCCTCTTAGTCATTCAGTTCTGAATCATTCAGCATTCAGACTGTTTGTTACTTGATTCTTGGATGTCGATTTAGGAGTTGATGTGCAAGACATTTGGTCGATATGGTAAGGCCAAAAAAAATAACGGTATGTACCAATTATGCTTTTTACCGATTACCGAAATCAAGAAATTCTTATACTGGTACAATATTGATTGGACTCGTTTGGTATGATATCTATACGATACTTGTACTCAATACTATGTTGATGTCAAATTACTAACCTTAGTTACGATATGGTGAAATGCAAATTTTTAACCAAATAACTCAATTGCAAGAGTTAATATGTTTATTGTCGTACCTATTTTACAGGCACGTGATCACTTATCCAAAATATATTAAACATCATATTGTTTTAACGGATGTAGCACCTACTTTAGTATTACACCAACAATTATCATATATAAGTTAAATTTAACGATCATGTAACACATCGTTCACACTTAATGATCTGTGTTGTTTTTCGGCAACGGGTAAAATTTTATTGTGAATTCGAATATTTTGTGGTATGTGCTTACATTATCTAGTATTTTATTTTTAGTTTTGAATGGCTAATGTTGCCCCAATATATTTTACACCAGATACATTATTGCCTAGATTTGAACTAGAACCTCCTCTCTAAAGCTAGATAGTACAGTGTAGCGCCCACGTCTAACTCAGCGTTTTTGCAAACAATAGCGCCCCTCCTGTTTACCAAGCGCTATTAGGGGGGACGCTATTTTTTATCGTTACCACAATAACAATGGCAAACGACCATATTGGTGGGCCATAATTAATTTTTTGACCATTGAACGGTCAATTTCATTAAAAAAATAAATAATGTAAAAACTATTTTTTAAACACTATATAAACAATCATCATTTCACATTATTTACACACATCTCTTCATTCTCTTCTCTCAACTAAAAAAATTCCTTTCACGACTCAACACACATTTGATCCCAACAACCCATGTAACATACAAACGCAAGACTCCCCGTGGATGACAAATCCCAATATCAAGCTTGGCGAATATCCTCAACTACCCACCGACAATTTACCACGATGGGACATGCCATCTTCTCAACCCCCGATGACCTCACAGATGGCATTGCCCGGGTTTTTATATTATTCCACACAACCCCACTGTCTCCCTTTTATGTCCCCCTATATGTCTCATCAGTCCCAACCCGTAACCAAAACCCAAGGCGCATCCGGAAGTTGCAAGACACGTAGACATCGTACAAAGCAACCGAAGGAAGAACGTGCTCCAAAGTCACACGAGAAATGGCCAATAAAGGAGGTGTACGCCTTGGCACGAGCGTGGCTCGAAGTTTCCGAAGACAAATGGACCGCAGATAGGAACGGAAATGTTTTGTTTATATAAAATGTTTAACTAATTTATTTATTTAATTTGTTTACCTAAATTATTTATATAAATTTGTTTACTTAAAAATGTTTTATTTGTTAACATAGGCGACGATCAAGAACTTGTCTTCTGGCATTGAATTTGCGAAAAATATTTCAAGGACATGAATCGCGCACCTTACCGCACCAACGAATCGTTCTCAGAAAATGGATCGCAAATGAGAACGAAAATTACCAACTTCAACAACATTTACAACTGCCTTACTAACAATCACAGAATAAGCGGTTCGAGCGATGTGGACATCACGATAGCTGCCTATCAAGAATTTGTAGTTAACTATGGCTCTGCGTTTACCTTCGAAAACTCTTGGAACCTACTTCGAAAGTCTCCAAAGTATTATCTTGTGCCACCAAGCCCCGCCGGTCATTCGTCTAAGCGGTCCAACAGTACCTCAACTCAGCCTCACTCATTTATAGGAGGATCAAATGCTCATTCCCGATTGAACTTAAACGACACCACCGACGACCTTGAGTTTGAAGAGCTAGTTGAGTTGGCACGCCTGTCCGGGAGAAAAAAGTAAAGCAACTGCATGAGCGAAATCCAAAGGCAAAGCCACCTTGACATCAATAACAACGGATATCGAGGGTGGTTCAAACTTCTCCAAATTGGACGACAAACTTGCTCGTATTCTTTCGCTTAAGGAACAAGAACAACAATTGCAACTGGAAAGGCAAAGGGTGCCAAATCTTAAGTTCTTTCAGAAAGATTTCCAGCATCTCCCCGATGAGGACCAGGAGATACTTGGAACAGAGAAACAACATATTTGAGCTAAATATCTCAACAACTAGTAATTTTTTTATTAGTTTTTATTTTTTAGTTTAAAATTTTAACTTTTTTTAATGAATGTTATGTTTTATTTAAATGTTATTTTTACGTTTTTATTATTTTTTATTTAATTAAACTTTAGTTTGGTTTGTTAAATTCTATATAACAACAATTTCAAAAGACGTCTACAGTGCTATTTTATTATTGGTCCACGTGGTACTATTTCAAAATTTAGAGATTGTGTTGTTGTTTGTTGGCACAACGTATTTTACTACTTACTTGCCACAAAGGCCTCTAAACATATAATTTTATCTTTTACCCAAGACAATTCTTAATAGACTTTTTAACTTGATTTTTATTTTACACATAACTTCTAATATTGGATGATTACTTTGGTTTTTCTTTTCTCGCTTTTTTCTTTTTCCTCTTTGTCTATTTCCTTTCTATTTATCTTTTATTATTCGATTAAAAATATAATATTTTAATTCTATATTTGGTTTATTCTTTTTTTTTTCTTATCTTGAAGTATATTTGTATAAGGATGTAGTTTTTGTGCTCTCCGAATGTATGGCCGTTAGGAGCATTTTTCTTATTTAGATTTTTAGAAGTAACTTATTACACACCCGCCATTAGAAATAGGCGTTATCCCGCCGCGTAGCGCGGGGAAAACTACTAGTTTAAATACAAACTAAAAGAAAAATAAATAAATAAATGATTGGGTAACGATTTAGTGGGCTTTATTATGTTTCCTTGTAGTTATCGGAATGGGAGAATAAAGCCTCATTATGTTTCCTTGGGTAACGATGTAGTGGGCTTTATTATGTTTCCTTTAATTAATTGCCTTTGTAATTAATTGTTCGAATAGTCCCTGTGATTTATTCAGATTTCACCTTTAATCCCCAACTTTTGAAAATTAAATGTATAGTCTCCAACTTTTGACATTTTTTTTTTAACTCAGATAGTCCCTATAGTTAACGGAGGTTAGATAATCCAGTTAAGTGAGTGTGTAATTACTAAACTACCCTTTTTATTAAAAATATAATTAAAAATTATGTGGGCCCCACCCACTTCTTCTTCCACATTTCATCATCTTCACCCATCACCTCTACAAACCACCACCACCAACACCTCCCCAAACCACCACCACCACCCATCTCCACTTTCACAACCACTACCACCGACATCCCAACCACCACAGCTACCACCCACTTCATCTTCCCTACCCATCACCTCCACAAATCACCAACACCTCAACCACTGATCTAATTGTTTTGTTCAGATCACGTCTTTAATTGAACTGAAACAATCAATCGAATACATACTTATTTAACAACGTAATTCATAAACGAATACAGAGGTAATATGAACTGAAACAATCACAGCTACTGATTCATAGCTTTAATTAATCCAAATAAAATTAGCACCTGATTCACAACTGTAATTGAACTGAAACAGTTAATCGAATACATACTCATTTAACAATGTAATTCGAGGATATGAAATTTAAAAAAAAGGAATAAAGAATATATTAGGTCCAGTTGTTCACTTTATAAACACACAAACAAATAAACCTAATTAGATAAATTACTGAATCAGGTAACAAAGAAATAAGAAATCAATTAGAAGATTACCAGAAAGTATTGAAGATAATATGAGATAAATGGATCCATCCTCGTCATCATTATCTGTTGTTTGGTGTTCACGAGACGTTATGGGGCCATTCATATTCGATTAACCGGGCAACGGGCAGGATCAGGGAACCGCTTGTGGGCTGTGGTAAACAACACAACTTCACTCATAGTCGAACCACACAAGCAGCTCTCGTGAGGTGATAGGTTAGGGAAGATAAAGTGGGTGGTGGCTATGGTGGTTGGGATGTCGGTGATAGTGGTGGTGAAAGTGGAGATGGGTGGTGGTGGTTTGGGGAGGTGGTTTGTAGAGGTGATGGGTGAAGAAGATGAAGTGTGGAAGAAGAAGTGGGTAGGGCCCACATAATTTTTAATTATATTTTTTTAATAACAAGGGTAGTTTAGTAATTTCACACTCACTTAACTAGATAATCTAACATTCGTTAACTCTAGGGACTATCCGAGTAAAAAAATGTCAAAAATTGAAGACTATACATGTAATTTTTAAAAGTTAGAAACTAAAAGTGAAATCTGAGCAAACCACAGGAAGTATGAGCAATTTTCTATAATATCTACTTTAAACATTTGATAAGAATAAAGAGGGTGTTTGAGATTGAGTTTCAAAACAACTTATTGATTTATTGGCTTTTTCAAGAAGCCAATAAGTCAATAAGCTTTTTGTGTAACCCAAAAGCACTTTCTGTTTTGACTTTTGGCTTTTAAGGGTAGAAAAACTGTTTTTGAGAAGTTAGAAATCCTGGCTTTTGGCTTTTGGATAAAAATTACAAATCTACCACCCATACAACAAATATTCACAATAAGTTAAGCGAAACACTTAAAAAAACAATCTATTAACTTTTTGACGTTTCTCATCCCAAAAGCTAATTCAAACACTTTTTTTAAAACTCCTTTTCAAAAAGTTATAAGCCAATAAACACTTCTGACCAAAAATACTTTTGCATTTCCAAACTCAATCCCAAACACCCTCAAATAACAACCGAACAAAGTTTTCATTAGAATGACCAATACAATTCAATCCGGCATTGGAAAATCAAATATTGAATGTTTGTATCCAAAAATATCTTGATTTTAAGTAAATACCTAATTTCTTTTTTCTTTTTTAAACATTCCATCTATTGTCAAACAAATTAAAACGTTACATCATGTTGTCCTAGAAGGCTCACATGTAAGTTAATATAAACAGATGCATCCACAACCCATCTTTTTCCATATCCTCTCATTTGCATTTCTAATCTCAATTCTCTTCAATGGCCAATCCTTGTTCATCAATGCCTTCATCCTTTGTAACATTCATCATCATTTTCCAGCTATTATGTACTTGCACCATGTACGCAAACGGATGTTATACTTCGATCATTAGTTTCGGGGACTCTCTGGCTGATACTGGCAACCTTAAACAAATTTACTATAACACAGAGGATAAGACTCTACACTTCTTTTATCCCCCTTATGGTGAAACCTTTTTCCATAAGCCAACTGGTCGTTGCTCCAATGGTCGCCTCGTCATCGATTTCATTGGTATTCCTTCTTTCCACCTCATCTTGCTATTGTTCTTTGTAGAGATATTTATTGCTACACAATATTATTATTGTGTAAATTTTCTTATTGATTAATGTTATCATCAGTTTAATTTATATGATCTCTGGGTTCCATGTGTACCCAGTCAATGAATGTTGGTGAGATTGAACAATGAATCAATTGAAAGTAATGTCATTGTGGGGACCACCTTCTACACACTTTGATCAGAGAAAAAAAGTTGGCAGAGGGTGTTAAAGCGGGTATTTATTGTCGCATTTAATACTTCAAATTGTATATATATAATTAATTAATTAATTAGGGTTAAACTATAGAACTTAATGCTCATATTAACAATGTGTTAAGAAACGGACCGGACATCGAACCGGACGCCCCACCAAGTCACCGGTCCAACCCGGTCAACGAGCCAACAAAAAAACTAGAAAATTCTTAAAATTCCCAGTCCGACCCCTATGTTTCTGGTCCAACCAGCCGGTTCAACAGCCTAACACCGGTTCAAAGGTTTTCCGGTCCAAACCCCAGCCCGGACCGACCAAGGTCCCGGAACCTGATCCGACCAGTCTGACCAGCCGGCCTGGTTACTCGGGGCATTACCAGATTTAGTTCCAGGTACCCCACTACCCGCCTGGAAACACCGACATCGGTGTGTCCTAGGTAGTGGGCTCTAAGTATGGCTTGACCGTGATGGTCAACGAGGAGTGAAGGGGAGTGGGTAGGAGAGAGATAGAGAGAGGGATGTAACAAGGTGGTACTTCTTAATTTAGGGTAGTGTTTTTCCTCAAAATAGATATTTTGGTGTAGTGAGGTGGCACTTTAGGATTGGACAGAATCAGAGTATACACAGGTGGCACCCCCTTGCCCTTAACTATATACTCATTTCTATTTGTGTTTTCAAATTTTGAAATAAACTACAAAGTCTATTTAACTTCACACGTAAAGTATATTCTTAAAATATAATAAAAGATATGGGTTATACATGTTAACCCGCAAATTAACCTGTCATTTCGACCCGAACTAACACGTTTAGCTAAACATGTTCATGGATTCAACCATAAATTGTTCAGATTAAATCCAAACCCGTGTTAAGTTATCGTGTTATATTTGTGTAAAGATGACCTTACTGGAAAATAAAATAATTTAAATAGATAGATTCTTGTACAATGTATGAAGCTTAATGTATACAATAATACATAATGCTTTTTTTCTCTGTTAAGCTGAAAGCATCAGGCTACCATTGGTACGACCATTTGTGGGTGTTAAAGGGAGACACATGATGGCATTGCGGCGAGGAGTGAACTATGCAGTGGCAGGTGCAACTGCGTTGGATTCTTCATTTCATGCGGCCAATGGAGTTATAAATCCGATGACAAATTCATCTTTACGAGTTCAACTAGGATGGTTCAAACGGTCATTACCTATCCTTTGTGCCAACGTACCAGGTAACATAATCAAAAGTACAATTCTAATAAGAACTTGATCATCATTCTGTCTTGGTTAATTGAGCTTAATCTTATAAATCTGGATTTTGGGTATATAATTTTGGACTATATTTTAGATTAACAATTCCATATAACATATTTGACATATTTTTCTAGTTATATGGATTATCAATTTAACATACTGGGTTCATAAAATCTATTGTCATTACTAAAAGAACAAATGTTTAATCGTAATCCAAAAAGAGAATTATTGATCGTCGGAGAAAGATGCATCCGTAAAACCCATTGGCCTCTTTGAGGTTACAAAATTAACTAGCCTATGTGATGTGTACTTATCATAATTGATCTGCATCTTCACCAGTGACGGATCAAGTCGTTAGTGTGGGCAAATATGTCATGAACGCTAAGTCAAATAATGATTAAACATGTTAAGAATAACCTCAATCCAATCCATGTAAATTGAGCAGCATAACTAAAACAATAAATTGCAAGAAAAAAGATTGATTTGCTAACCTTTTAAGCTCACTTGACAGCTCCTTAAGCCACTAGTTGGTGATTGGCTTCAAGCTAACCAATATTTAAAATTTGCAATTGAAGATCTGTATTATAACAAATCCACGGCGTCTTAACAAAATAAACAAAAACCTTTTTAGTTTACACCTTGTTTAAACAAGTCAAATATGCCAATGAATCGTGCGTCAAATACTGATTAAACTTGCTAACTTTAACCGTAATCCAAAACATGTATATTGAGCAACCCAACTAAAACAATGAATTGAAACACAAGAAAGAATTCAATTTGCTAACTGGTTAAGCTCTCCTGACAAATCAAAGCTGGGGCTATTAAGTTTAAGCTAACCGATACTAAACATTTGCAATTGAAAATAATTCGACAATGTCTTAACTAAATAAACACAAAATTTTTTGTTTTGTTGTTGCACGTACAACATCCCCCCCCCCCCCCCCCCCCCCCCCCCCCTAAATGGGTGGGGGGACCCATCATCTAATTATAAGACATGATACTATTCAAGAAGATCAAAATCACGTTACCATTTCTTCAAGAATGTTTAGTATAACGCCTCTTGTTGTCTTTTGCTATCACCGTACCGACAAAAACATTAAGATCTATTCAAACTCAAAGTAGATTTTGTTCAACAAAAACGAGTGTTTACAAAATAATAAAAGATAGATATAATAAATGCATGATGTGTGATGAGTATTTGATGTTAAAGAGCAATGAAACATGCCTATTCCAAACTAACAATACTTGTAACATACCTAAAAATACAACTAATACTATTTTCTTGTAATAATGTTTTTGCAGCTAATTTCATTAGATCCATGAGACGTTCAAAAAATTCATCCCTAATTTCCATTTATTTCCGTTCCTAAAATTTTCAATGTTTAGTGAATGCTCCATGATAATTCAAAAATGTAACTAACTTTATCAATTGCTATCATTATTTATCGGTATCGATACTTGATTTCACACTACAAAGAGTTTTTTTTTTTTTTTTTTTTTTTTTTTTTTTAAATTTACCACAAAAAAGTTATGCTTTAAAGTATGGCCATAAAAGGTGGGTGTTTTTTTTTTTTTTTTATTAATTTGGCATTATAATTTGTACATTTTTTTATTCTATATAATTGACCACAAGATTTTTATAGTGTGAAGTTTTGCCACAAAGTTTTTATGTTATATAAATACAATTTAGCTTCCTCCACTTTGACCACAAAGTTTTTTATTTTTTTTAGTTTGTGAATAATTACCATATGTAACACATCAACATTAATTTTTTTTTTTAAATTTACTTTCATTCAAAAACAACAGACGGCCCTCAAAGCGAAGATCGCCGCACAAACTTACAACATATACATAGTGGACTTAACCCATTCTTCCCATAAAAGAGACTTATACATAGACCTATGTCTTAGCCAAAAAAACGACACCCTTTTAATGTTTGTAAAGACCAATCTTCCGAAGTAACTTTTACTTCTAAAGATTTTGTTATTTCCTCGCCTCCCAAATGCACCAACATCAACATTAATTAAACTTAGTAATTTCAACTAATTTATATTGAGTGACTACCGAGCAACATCGGTACTGTTATTGGTGTTCTTTTTTCTTGTTTCCATTGATATAAAACACAACTTTAATTTTTGGGTTACATCATACAACTTTTGTTTAATGAAATAATCCTAAATAACTTTTTTTATGATGTAAACTATATCGAGTACCAGTACTAGTATCATAACAAACCTAGTTCGAATAATGTATTTTTTATCTAGTAAATTATACCGATTAATTTCCATACTAAACAAACTAATAAACCAATACTGACTAAACCTTAATACCGGTATCGGGTATCGGCGTATCGGTATCATCAAACCGGTGTCTGTATTATTTTCATTCAACGTAATAATATTTGTTTCTTTTCAAATATTATGTTTTATAAAATTCTGAATGTAATATTGACAAACACTTATATTTTTATTTATGTTTTGATATGGATCCAATTCAAAACCGAACCGTCAAAACGCATGGGCAAAACCCACTCGTTAAAAGCATTTACTGTCATCTCGTATATCATGTCATAAGTCAAAATACTAAGTATGTTAATCCGTTCTCACTCAATAATTTGTTCTTCTTTTGGAATTAATTTAAGTTACAACATTTTGGTTGGTACCGATCGAAAAAACATGAGTTCACACTGTCATTATACGTTAACCCCTTAACCAAAACTATTAACATCAAAATAAATGTTGCAGATTGTAAACACTTCCTTGGACATTCTTTGGTTTTGATGGGCGAGATTGGAGGAAATGATTACAATCATGCACTACTTGCCGGAAAATCCATCGATGAGCTTGAAACATATGTTCCTCTTGTCGTTGAGGCCATCATCTCAGCCGTTAATGTAAGAACATGCACATAATGTGTACATTACTTTTTTCATTAACTAAATGTGCATACCAAGAACTTATGGTAAACAGGAAGTCATTGAGCTAGGGGCCAAGTCGCTCCTAATACCAGGAAACTTACCAATTGGATGCTCACCAGTGTACTTAACAATGTATTATGGATCTGATAACGTGGAGTACGATAATTCAACCGGCTGTATTACCCGTTAAACAAATTTGCTGAGTACCACAACGAACTTCTAAAGATAGAACTAAGAAAAATGCAAGAACGTCATCCTGAAGTCAGTCTCATCTATGCCGACTACTACAATGCTGCCATGCAATTTTTTCGCTCTCCATACAAATATGGTACATAACATGTTACTTTAGAAATTTATCATTATTATAAATAGCGGTATAGTTCTTCATATCCTTTGTATGATAACATGTTCCTTTGTATGTTAAAGGATTCACAAATGGTGCTTTAAAAGCATGTTGCGGGGGTGGAGGGCCATTTAACTACAACGTATCAGTAGCGTGTGCAGACTCATCATCAAATGTGTGTGTTCAGCCGGATACGTATGCTAACTGGGATGGATTGCATTTAACAGAAGCAGCGTATAAAGTTATCTACAAGAGCGTATTTGAAGGACCATATGCTATACCACAATTCAAGTCCGTGTGCCCTACATTTATCAGACAAGACATAGATGGAAAATCAAGTTCTACATAAGTATGTGGCGTTTAATTCTTAGTAAAGCCCTACCTAATGTTGCTAAATATGTTCAGTCAATTATTATGATTTGTGTAATTATATGTATGTATATGCATCCTATTTTCAGTTATTGAATATCTATTTTCATAAATATGTTTTGTGGGAAAAGGTCTCAACACTTAATGACCGTTGCAAACTAGTGAATTTTGTATTTTGTTTAAGCATTAAAATTCAAGTATCAGGAATGAGGAATTTCTTTACACATTGGGCTCCAAGTAGTGGACATAAGTAGCATTTTATGAGATGTTTTGATCCCAGATAAAAGCTAGAATGCAAAGTATTAATAATAACGTGTCTATATGTGTTCTTTTCAAATCCAATTTTATTTTGAGAATTGTAAGAACGGCATAAAGTATTAGTATGTCGTGCAATGATGATTTAACCTGTTAACGAGGTAGGCGGTTATGTATCTGCCTTCTGTATACCTCCAAAAGCAAAAGGTAGAAGGTAATTATGCGGGTCTCGCAATTTTAACATGTGAGTTGTTTTCAAATTCATGTCTCTTATAGTTTGTAAATTTGGAGTTTGTAGACGGAGAATGTCTATACTCAAGGATCTGAAGATTAAAGCTATTTTGGTTTAATGTTTTACTTTTAATGTAGTTTTGAGCTTTTGGGTGAAAACATTGTATTCGGACTTATTGGAAGTGGGTAGAGTCTTTGGAGTTTAGAATGGTCTTGGGATTGAACGCATGTATAAATAGCTCAATCCCAAGCTATTCACTAACTAAATTTTACACAAACTCTCTCCGCTCTACCCATTTCTTCTCTCTGGGATTTCTTGTCAATTTGTGATTTGTTTGCTTGTTTGAATTGTGCGTGACTGGATTCCGCAGTTTCACACACTTCACGTGTCACGGTGTAGAATCTGAGATTCGATCTTAGAAAACGGACCATCATAGTTTCTTTGTATAAATAGAATCTTTGTTTCCACACGTACATAATGGTAAAGCGAAAAATTTTCAGAACCAAATAGTGTACGATCAAGAGGTTAACCATAATTTGAAGCTCAATTCATTCATTCTTTATAAGGCCTAGTCTTCATAAGCCTGGGCTAAAATCATCATTTGGCTAAGTGAATCCAACTATTGCCAATAATCGATTAACGAAAACTGATCAATTTACAAAATCTCATAACCAAAAATTTTATTTTGGTTGGCTTAGGCACATACTGACTCATGTAAACTCCTAAGGGCAGCCGGGTGGTCCGTGATGGCCACCCCGTGGTGGCGTAAACTATGTTGCACGGGAACGAGAAACGGGTACGGGAAAAGACAACTCAAAAAATCAAGAAACGGGTACGGCACGGGTACGGAAATACATACATAAAAAAATAAATATATATTCAATTTTATAATTTTTAACTTGTATAAATTGATTAGTATTTTATTATAGTTGTAGCAATTAATTAAAGGTGTTCAATAAGAACTCAAGTTTTTATAGTTTTTATGTAAAATTTAGAAGTTTTAGGCATTATATGTAAACAAATGAAAGATAGATGGGTTAAATGTGAAAATATATAAAGTTATTTAATATTTACAACCCTAAAAAGCATCTGATGAAACGGAGAAACACAAACAGTCAGCCGCCTCTTTATCTTCCCTTTCGTTTCTGGAAAAAAAAAGTCACCTGAATTTTTGCCGGAAGTCGCCGGAATCGCTATATTACCGCTTAGACTTCTGGAAACTTTAAAGAAAGGTCCACAAATAAAGAAACGGCAGTAGAAACGTCGTTTGACTTCTCGAAGCGGTAAAGAATCGGCCTAGAAACGTTTCCCTCCGTCCCCGTACACGTTTCCATCCCCGGCGAGTTTCGGGGACATGGTACGGCACCTCCTTTCCGTTTCCGTGCATCAGAGGGCGTGAAGGCCGCGAAACACCGCCCCTCCAATGAATCACGGCCGCGAACGATTTATGGTGTGATATACATCACGTTGGCTTTCAGCCAAATGTGACCGTTGGCCAATGGTCGTTTGACCGTTTTGGATTAAAAAAAATTATTTTCAACCAAAATCTATATATATATATATATATATATATATATATATATATATATATACACATTTCATCTTCAACCAAAATCAATACCACCAACAATCAAAACATACATCCAACAATCAAAGAAGCAATATATATATATATATATATATATATATATATATCAAATGGAAGGCCCCTCGTGTCGTTTCGACTTGTCTAGTTCTTCCGACTCGTCGGGTTCTTCAATAGATTTTTTGCAATGGTTTGCGAGGCGGCGCAACGTGAAAATACGGAACGCGCAAAGAAAAGAATGGTTCAGCGTGATCGGTGGGGGGCAAATGACGTTTTGATGAACGATTACTTTGTAGAAAACCCAAAGTACAACGACGAGGTGTTTAAAAATCGATTTCGTTGATCAAAGGAATTATTTTTATAGATTGTCGGGGACATCGAAGCTAAGTTCGAATGGTTTCAAGTAGGGTATGATGCTGGGGGAGAAGGCGTTTTACGGCGATACAAAAATGCACATCCACGATTCGTCAACTTGTTACCAGTAACGTTCCTGACGAATATTATGAATATTTTAATACGTCTAGTAGAATTTCAAGCAAGCCTCTTCACTAATTTTGCAATGCTATTATTGATTTATATGGTAAAGAGTATCTCCGAAGACCGACTAGACACGACATTACACATTTGTTCGCCGCACATGAAGCTAGATGGCATTTCCGAGTATGGTCGGTAGCATCGGTTGTACCCACATCGAATGGAGAAGTTGCCCGGCGGCTTTGCGAGGTCAGTTTATGAGAGGTGACCATAAAAAAACCGACGATAATGCTCGAAACCGTTGCGTCGAACGATTTATGGATTTGGCATGCGTACTTTGGTCCCCCCGGCTCAAACAACGACATCAATGTTCTACATCAATCACCGCTTTTCGATACAGAGATACAAGGAACGGCCCCGACGTGTCCGTTAATGGTGAACGGACGACAATATAGACGTGGCTTCTATCTTGTTGATGCCATCTACCCCGCTTGGTCAGTTTTTGTGAAAGCTTACTCGTTTCTGACAATCGAAAAAGAAATATTGTTTAAGAAGCTATAGGAATCTGCGAGAAAAGACGTTGAACGGGCGTTTGGTGTATTGAATGGTAAATGGCGCATGATAGATCGCCCGGTGCGTTTGGTTGATCAAGCGAAAATAAGGAGTGTTTTGTACGCGTTTGTCATATTGCACAACATGATCATAAAGGAAGAGGGGCGCGCAATATCTCCGGATTACGTTATGGATACGGATATACCAGCAAACGTTCCATATGATGTTCTTTTGGAGTTGCGGAATGAACAAGCCCACTATCAGCTTCGATTTGATCTAACGGAACACGTGGGTGGTTTAGATATCGAGTTCGAGGACCCTTACCCACCGCTCACTTAATTTTTTTTTATTTAATGTATTTTTTTATTTAATGTAATGTTTTTTATTTAATATAATGTTTTTTTATTTAATATAATGTTTTTATATATTTTGAAAAATAAAAAGTTTAGTGATGAAGGGTATGTTTGGCAAGGAGCTTTTAAGAGCTTTTAGGAGCTTCAAGCTTCAAGCTTTTAAGAAAAAGCTCATACTCAATAAAAAACCTTGTTTGGTTGAAGGAGCTAGAAGCTTTTAGGTTGGATAAAAAGCTCTATAGTGAAAAGCTACTAGTAGTAGCTTTTAAGAAAAAGCTCTACTAGCTACAAGCTTTTAATTAGTAATGACACAAATACCCATTCTATTTTAAAAATAAAATAAAAACCTTCTTTACAAGCTTTTAATTATGTCCATTTTGGTCATTTTGTACATTTTATTAAAAGCTCCAGCTACTCTGCCAAACACCAAAATATATTTAAAAAGCTTCCAGCTACCAGCTTCCAGCTAACAGCTTGCAGCTACCAGCCTCCAGCTAGTTTTGCCAAACATACCCGAAATGTGATGGAATGTGAATACCGCCGCATGGGTTTAGTGATGGAATGTGATAGAATGTAATAACATGAGGTGACAGAATCTGATTATGTGTGATAGTGTGATGAATGTGATAAATAGCCAACCACCCCATGTGCCCTAAGAGAACTTAACATACAAATTATAATATCAACTTGAATCCTTGATCTGATTAATTATTATAATGTCGTCATTTGATAAAAGAAATTCATATTCCTTAGCTTCCTGACCATGTCTACCAAATCAGCGAACAGTATTTGCTTACATACCCCAACAACTGCATGCTTAGAATGAAGGTTTAGTACTTTAGTTATTCAATTTTTAGTTTCTATGTATCTCAAGAGTTTCAGGTGTGGAACAGAAACTAGAATGCCAAAAACTATGGAAACACACAACATTACAAATAAGACTATGGGGTATGGGAAGGGGAAGTGATCGGGAAGAAGGACGTGGCATTTATCCCGAAGGGGAACACCGCCCCCCCCCCCGAGGAAGCTTCGGCGTGAACGGGAGAATCTCCCCGATCTCCCCGTCCCTTAATTCAATGCATTGTTCCCCACTTGCAGACTATAAATATTATATATATTATTATAATATTACTTTTAACTTTAGTTTGAATTTAATATTAATATTTTTTATATAATAATATAATAACAATACATATAATAATATAGAGGGAGGAGGGGGAAGGAGGGGGAACTATTTCCCTTAGAAGGGGGAGGGGAAGGGGAAGATGACGTGGCGCTGATGTGGAGAAGGGGGAAGAAGGGGGAAGGGGAACCACACCCCATAGTCTAAAGGACAGTTTACAAGTTTCAACCATTAAAAAGGTTGCAAATGTCCTTTTTGTATCCGACCCTAGAAAACGCTGACTGGACATATTTACTACCGATTTCTATTTGTGACAAAAGAGTCTTTAGCGTACATTAAATAGAGAAAACCATATCGATTAGCTGATTTTGTTTTGCGACAGAATCTACTGCGAACTAGGTACGAAGCACTAAACATGTAGACTAAGTAGATGATAACCAAAATTAACTAAAAATAAATCTTTTAGGAGTTTTGAGGCTTTTATTTTCGTTTTTGTAAAAGAATACACGATAGTTCTAGATTGATGCAGTATAGAAGTTTATGCGTTAGGCACTTGTGCTTATAGAATAACTTCACTATGTTTGATGGTTTCTTACAAATGGGATTGAATATGTTCTTATAATGTTTAGCATGGGGAGAGGTAAACCAGTACCCCTACTTTATCATAATAAAGTTTTTGCATCATAGAGTTGTCTTCAACATGTATGACAAATTTTAAATTAGTCATAAACAAATGCTACTTTTATTAGGTGTACAAAACCAGATTTGGCCCAAACTAGTTTAGGTTGTGAACCGGTCCGTTTCTTCTTCTTTTCTTTTTTAACCTTAGGTCCAAACTGGTTTGGATTGAGAATCGATTTTAGGGATGAAAACCCCAACCCACTCAAACTGATTTTTAGTGCCTTGCAATATTTCATTGCAATGTGGTTTATAAAAGTTGTGTTTGCTTCTTTTGATAAAGATTTTCCAAAAAGTTGCAACGAGCCTTGTTAGAATCACTCGGAATTTTACATTAATCATAGTTGGTTGGTTTTCGTGGCTAACGTTTTGAGTGTTTAAGAGAGTAGATAGTTTTTTATTGTTGTGAGTCAACCAAAACACACCGTACAAATTTATACTAGCATATGTGGAGCTAAATGTTGAATATAAGAAAAATAAGAGTAAAATAATGTGTTTTCAAGGCCCAGCAGTTGGATTAACGCTAGAACCAATTTTTTTGTGGTTTATAAAAGTTTTCTTAACGTTACAACCGGTTATTTTGTACACCCCGAACCGTTTCGGTTCAAACCAGGGTTAAAGTTGCAATCACAAACTAATCTCTAACTGTCAGGGTGAGTCAGGGCCCAAATTGGTTTGGTCCAAACCGGTCTTTTGGATGGTCAAGGTCGGATTGAGAATCAGTTTGACGGGCCTAAACCGGTTTCTTTAACCCTCTACTTCCATAATGGCTCACTTGACATCATAAGAAAACAAGTTTTTTTTTCTTTCGAAAACGTCTGTATTATAATTTTATAAGCTGCAAAAAATTGGTTCTAGCGTTAATCCAACTGCTGGGCCTTGAAAAACCCATTATTTTACTCTTATTTTTCTTATATTCAAAAAATAGTCATTTTTTGGTTATCTTGAGAACGCTAAATATTGCGAGAACCGTGAGAACAAGTGAGAAAACTAATCAAAATCATTTTTTTTCAATACAAACCTAATATATATATATATTATATAACTGCTCGGCGCTTTTTTGATTTTTTTTTGCTCAAAACTCTTAAAAACATGTATATATTACATGCCCTAATTTTTTCAAAAAAAAAAGCTTGGGAAGTAGGGTTTTCCGGAGTTTTTTCATTTAAATAGGGTTTCCTATATATCCATCCCCTATATATATATATATATATATATATATATATATATATATATATATATATATATATATATATAGGGGAGGGTTATTTTGAGAACGCTAAATATCGCGAGAAACCGTGAGAACAAATGAGAAAACCAATCAAAATCATTTTTTTTTCAATACAAACCTAATTATAATCAAAATACAACATTAAAAAACGAATTTTCTTTCCAAATAATTCATTATTTCTTGCAAAAAAACTTTCGAATTAACTTTTTACACATGTGTAAATGAAACAGTTTACACATGTACAAACAGTAAATTTACACATGTGTAAAAACAATTTATTTCCGTATACGTTTAAATTTCTACGCGTAAATTGTGTTTTTGGGATTGTATTTTAGTAATAAAGATAAGCGTAAAAAGAAATTTTCGATTTGAATGGTTTTAGATGGCGTTCTCGCGGTTCGCACGAAATATAGGTGTTCTCAAATTAACTTTTCCCTATATATATATATATATATATATATATTGCAAAGTTATTAATCCAACATGTCATAATTTTATGCAATCTCTCCTTTGAGAGATGCCACATAGGATGTGATGTGGCAAGTGTAAACCAATTAAAAAAAAGGAATAAATATGATTTAACTTAATCTATTAATCTTTAACCTAATATATTAAATACCTAATCTACTAAATCTAAATATTAAACCTTTATTATTTTATCTCTCATGTTTCATTCCAGAACTTTTAAACGTTAATATCTTTTATATACGAGATTTTTTAAAGAAAAAATTACACCAAATTAACGAACGTTTAATTATCTTTCCAACGAGTACCATAGTGCTATATAAAAAACGGAGAAAAAAATGACTATTTTTTGTAACCCGACAGGTATTGTGTCGGGTTTGGGATTAGTTTAAAAAAAATTGTGGGTTTGGGTCGGGTCTGGGATTAGGTGATACCCGACCCGATTACCCGAAAACAACATACCCAAATACCCGAACTATATACCCGATCATATACCCATGATTTTTTTAACGCATCACATAACCCTTAGACTAATGCGTTCAATATTTCAATAATTAACTTTTTTTTTCTTATTTCATGTTAGTTCTTTTAGAATGATCGATTACAAACTTCCGAATTCATTTGTAATGGCACTAGATTTATACCCTGGCTCAGAGATTCGTTTTTTTATATTTGAATATCATAACTTATTGCAGAGATTTGTTTAAAATAATAATAATAATAATAATAATAATAATAATAATAATAATAATATATTTTATTATGTCATATTAGATATTTCAACCCGGGACGCTCCCGGGATAAAAACTAGTTATATATATAATACAAATACTAACTTAACGGACACTAACTTAACCACAATACTAACTTAACGGCAATAACTTAACAACAATAATAACTTAACGGCAAATAACTTACGTCGATAACAACGGTTCAAAAAACTGTGCAACGCTTCAATCAAACATAAATTATACATTTGAACTTTATGCACGTTCGGGAATCAACACTTTAACGGCAAATAACTTACGTCGATAACAACGGTTCAAAAAACTGTGCAACGCTTCAGTCAAACATAAATTATACATTTGAACTTTATGCACGTTCTGGAATCAACACTTAATTCCATCGCTTCATTCCAAAATCAAAACTACAAATTATATAAATTTTAGGTACAATTTCATATATGTCATTTTATATATTTGGAAAATTATATCCCATGATTGTTAACGACTATACCATAACAATTACTTCAACTGCTACAAAATTAAAACTCCATGTATCCCGTTCTCAATCTATTCCAAATCGTCACCCATATCCTGTTCTCAATCCTTCAACATCCCTTCAAATACCAAAACCAAATCATCATTCACGTTCTATTTGTTTTCCATTTTATTGGATTTTTTTCCTTTCTTGAATCATAGTTACGGTAAGTATTCCGATTCACTCGCTTAAATTGTTCGTAATTCAAATACTTTTGGGCAGATTACATATAACAATTCCAAATCCATCAACTTAATCATCGACTAAGGCAGAAAAATCAGACTCAAAATCTCCAATCAAGAATAATGAAGAACAAAGCAGTTTCAAAAATTAAGAAACGAAGAACGGGGTCACGAAAATTCCTTTGTCTAAAGACAAACCGTTTTCATTAATAAAAACCAAATCGAAGGAAATCGGAAATCGTTTTTTTTTCTATTTGTAACAAAGTTTGATTTAAAACCATGAATTAAAAAGAAAATTAATAGAAAGTCAAACATGAAAACAACAAGCATGGTGAAGATTAAAGAACCCAATTCTCTTATTATGTGCTATCCAGTTTATTACAGACCTTTTATTTTTCCAGTTTGGGAATTCTTTTTTTTTTTTTTTTGAACGGCAAATTTCTACTCATTGTGGGACTTGAACCCATGACCTCCCCTTTTGGTGTTCCTAGAAGCTTTGCTTCTACCATTGGGCCACCAACCCCAATGGCAGGAATTCTTTCTTAAAGGTTAATATCAATGAAAGTTGTTCGATATATAATATTTTGCTTCAGATTATACCCGCCTCTTTTGTAATCCCTAAATTTTATTAACAAATTGGTTTTTTTTATTATAAAACTATGATGTATGCATACAAGATTAAACATGTTTGCAACTTGAAACATGTGGTGGTGAACAATTGCGTATGATCGGTTAGTAATCTATACTATCTTATAAAGCATATCACAAGGGACCTCTTAATTTTTAAGTAATACAATTATAAATGCTTTAAGTACAACACATAATGCATGTAGTAACTACTTTTTAAGGGCATTTATGTCTTTTCATACATAACTTGCACATATACCCCTAATTAGTTACAGTTTCCCTCCTTATCTATCTATACTATATTATAATTTTATACAATACTTACATATTTGACCCATCAACTTTACTCAATTTTTGTTTATTTAAATACTAATTACATTTTTGCATCTTTGTTTTAACCAACTACCACACGATTTTTAAACGTTCATAACTTTTTCAGACGATAATATTTTCTTAATATTATTACACCGTATAAAAGAGCATTTTATTCTATTTAATTTGAGTATAGTATTGCTATAGTTTTTTAATTTTTAAAAAATTATATGTTAGGGTTAAGCAATAACTAAAACTAAAACAAAAAGAAAAAAACGAAAATGAACTGAAATCATCTAAACATTATAATAATACATTTCCCATTGATGTCTTAAAATTCAAGTTGTGCTTAGAGTACAACACACAATACACATGTTAACTACTTACATAATACTTACACATTTGTCCCCTCAACTATACTCAATTCCTTTTATTTAAATAATAATTACACTTTTCACCCTCATTTTAACCAAATACCCCACGATTTTTAAATGTCCATAACTTTTTCACACGTTGATATTTTCTTAATATTATTACACTGTATAAACGAACATTTTTTTTCTTTTTAATTTGAGTATAGTATTGCTATAGTTTTTTTTTTTAATTTAAAAAATGATATGTTGGGGTTAAGTAATAACCAATCTATACTATCTATACTATATTATAATACATTTACTAATGACCTCTTAATATTTAAGTTTTACAATTATAATTGCTTAGAGTACAACACACCATATGTCTTTTATACAATACTTACACATTTGTCCCCTCAACTTTACTCAAATTTTATTTATTTAAATAGTAATTACATTATTGCACCATTATTTTAACCAACTACCCCCACAATTTTTAAACGTCCGTAATTTTTTCATTCGTTTATATTTTCTTAGTATTATTACACAGTATAAACGAGCATCGCAGTCTCTTTAATTTGAATATAGTATTGTTATAGTATTTTCAATTAAAAAAATATGTTAGGGTTAAGTAAGAACTGAAACGAAAACGACCTGAAATCAACTAACGTATCTGTTTTTTATAAACGTTGAATTAACGTTGTTTCACAATTTCAGGTTAGATTATGTATTTATGGACAATCACCAATGTGTTTACAATTAGGGTTTGTCGTTATGTGTGTCACTTCCCGGTTCCTCATGATCACCCTAATTTTTTGTTTAGCGTTTCTCACAATTATTGCTATGTATATATTCATGTGTTTTCACTTCCTCTAGCACATAGGATTCGAATGTTTAGATTGTGGTTATGCAGTTCAAGCTCCGCTAATGATTATGCAACACACCGAAACACATATTTTGGTTAATTGATTATGGCTTAACAGAACCGTTATAAATGTTGTTTCCCGCCGCAACGCGCGGGGCACCCCACTAGTAAGTCAAAACATATTTCGGTCAAATGGTTTAAAAATTTTTAGACATTTTAAATAAAAGTGAGTTTTAACAGGGTTTGTATTATTGTCCAAGTTTTAATGTTGACCATTTGATACCATTCACGTTACCAAAATGAAGTAGATAAATTCAATATTTTAATGGATATGAGAACATACCGGTACTAAGTTTTGTTATTTACATATAAGCTGATTTTTTTTAAAACACACTAAAATACGATGGGCGACAGAAGACCTCCAGGAGGAAGATCAACCGACCAACAACTCAGCAAGAATACCGACGATTGCATCAAGTACTTCATCACCAACCTTCCGGATGGTTGCAGTGGGGGAGATTTAGAAAGATTAATCAAGGATTTTGGAGACATTCAAAAGGTTTACATTGCCCGGAAGAGAGACAAGACGGGACGACGGTTCGGTTTTATTACTATCAAGATCCACAGAAACAAGGATGATTTTCATAATCATATGCAGAATCTGTGGATAGGATCCTATAAACTACGGGCCAACGTGGCGAGGTATACAGAATCTAACGAGGAGAATGGTGGTTACGTTTAATAAGGAAAATAATTTCGCTTCAAAGAAGATGGATCCTGTTACATTGCCTCCTAAACCTACTTTAAATCATACTTTTCATAACAATTCGACTAGTAGCTCTTTCAAAGAGATGCTAACCGGAGTTAAGGATGATTATAAAGAAGAGGTAATGGTGGTGGTTCCAGATATTGTTAATGAATTTAGCGACCAACATGGGAGGGCGCTTGTGGTTACAACGTTTGACGTGGACGGGCTTAAGAAGATTCCTACTATTCTGAAAGACCCAGTTCATGATGGGGTCACTTTACAGTACATGGGAGGATTATCTGTCCTGTTAACGTGCGAGTACAGTGAAGTTGCAGAGAATTTGAGAATCCAGTTGGTGTTGAAAACGGATGTGTTTCTTTCGGTAGACGTTTGGAAAGGGCAGTCCCTACCCTTTGAAAGAGTGGCCTGGCTCAAAATTCAAGGGATCCCACTGAACGTACTGTCTAACGACACTCTAAATTCGATTGGGGAACGTTTTGGAAAGGTGGTTCATAGAGCAAATGTTAAGAAAGATTATCATGACTTGTCAGTGGAATACATAGCTGTTTTGGCTGGGGACGGTAGAAGGATTATGGACGAGATCACGTTGCAATGGAGGCGTCAGAAATTCAAGGTTTGGGTAATGGAGGAAATAGGTGATTGGATCCCTGATTTTTTATGCAAAAAAGGGGATGTTCAGGAAATTCCGGTGGCCGACGATACTTCCGATGTCTCTCCGATGGAGGAAGTCGGCGGTGAAGTTAATGCTCAGATTTTGGAAGGTGCGAATTGGGTGGCTGAAAATTTGGAAACCGTTAATGTTTCGAATGCGGAGTCAATCAACTCATTATTGCCCAATGATGATGGGATATTTTCCAAAAATATCTCCTTTGAACCATTAACCGACAAATTTCAATTTGTGGATCATTATCAACCTAACATTGAGGTGGGCCAAGGGGTTGACTTTGGGAAGGCATTGGCCTGCGAGTTACAACTAAGCAAAATCAGGGAAAGAAAGTCCAGCACAGGCCCAAATTGATCTCTGTGGATGAAAAGGCCCAATCCCTTGAAAAGGACCAGACTTGATTTCGACCCAACAGGCTTGGACCCTTTGGCCTGGATGTTTTATTGGGTATTCCAAAGGATAACAGAAGGGGTAATGTTCAGGATGAGTCTGGTGGTCCTTCCGATAATTCTAATTATGTTCAGGAGCCGAATAAAAGTCCAAACAGAAGACCTGATCTAAACAAGCAACCTACTGACAGTGAAGATTCGTTGGGGAGAAGTATTGATGTTGAAGGTGGTAATCCGGGTTTGAATGAAGTTTCTCATATTCAACAGGAGGTTAATGAAACGGTTACCCTGGGAAGTAAGCTAGGAGTTAACCTTAACGACTTTCAAGACTTGGTTCGTGATTCAGTCAGGAATGAAGGTTTACAACAAGGTATTAAATGAACTTTCTCTCCATTAATGTTAAAGGGTTCGGGACGGAAGGGAAGGTTAGTTGGGTTTACGGTTTGAAGGCTAAATTTGATGTCTCCTTTCTGGCTATCCAAGAGACTCAATTAGCCGATAGTAACTCGATTAATGTTGAAAGGGTTTGGGGATGTAAAGGTTTTGGGTGTGATAGTGTTAAAGCGGAAGGAAGATCTGGGGGGTTACTAAGTGTCTGGGATGAGAAAGTGTTTGTTAAAAGGGATTCAATTATTAAGCAGAATTTTATTGTTACAAGTGGTAATCTAGTTTCGGACAATACTACTCTCAATATAGTTAATGTTTATGGGCCTCAATCGGTGACTCTTAAGAGGCAGTTATGGGGGCAAACTGTTAGAGGTTATGCAGTCTTTGAACGGTCTCTGGATTTTACTTGGGGACTTCAACGTGGTTAGGTTTCCTGACGAACGAAAAAATTCAGCTTTTAATGTGGTTAGTGCTGGAGACTTTAATGACTTTATTGACCTGGGGGGGCTTCAAGAGTATAAGATGAAAGGAGCCAAATTCACTTTTATGGTTGGAAATGACAAAGGTAATTTCAAGTTTAGCAAGATAGATCGGATACTTGTTTGTCATGACTTTTTGAATAAATGGCCAAATGCTACGTTTCGTGCTTTGCCAAGAGAAAAAATCAGATCACTGTTCGCTTTTGCTTTCGTTGGTTGACTCCAATTTCGGGCCAAAACCATTTCGATGGTTTAACTCGTGGTTGGAAAGAGATGGGTGCGAGAAAATCATTGTTGATACTTTGGATGGTGAATTTACTCAAGAGTCTCCTGATGTTTTGATCTCTAATAAATTTAAAAGAGTTAGAGAGACCTTAAAACAATGGTGGGTTGACATTTGTGATAAAGAAAAGAAAGATTATCTAGAGATGTCTGATGATATTTATAGCTTGGAACGTAAATTGGAAGACTCGGATCTTGATGAGGAGGAGCTGTGGATTTATGAAGAGAGTAAAAAAGGAGTGGCGTGGATTGATCATCTCCGCTCGCTAGATATTAAACAAAAGTCTCGGGTTCGTTGGGCGTCTAGTGGTGATGAGAATTCGGCTTTCTTCCATTGTGTTGTAAACGGGAGGAAGGCTAAAAATAATATATCCGGGGCTTATGGTTGGTGGGGAATGGGTTTTTAAAACTAGTCTGGTTAAGAAACATGTTTTTCAATATTTTCGCAATCTTTTTTCTTCTAATATTTCAGGTCGCCCGAAGTTGGTATGTGGGAACCTGAAAACGGTTCCAGCAGATTATAAAGAGTTCCTTGTCGCAACTTTTTCGAAAGATGAGGTTAAACAAGCTGTTTTTGAATGTGGGAGTGACCGTGCTCCGGGACCGGATGGTTTTAATTTCTTTTTTCTTAAGAAATTTTGGGCGTTTTTTGAAGATGATTTTGTTAACTTGATGGAGCATTTTTATCATACCGGATGTATTAACCATGGGTATAGTGCGGCCTTTATTACTCTTATCCCCAAGGTTTAAAAATCCGGTTGATTTAAAAGACTATAGGCCAATCACTTTGATTGGTATTATTTCTAAAGTCATCTCGAAGATTTTGGCGAATCGTATTAAGAAGGTTATGAAGTTTCTTATTTCAGAAAACCAAAGCGGTTTTTTGACGGATCGTTTTATTTTAGATGGCCCTTTAATCATCAATGAAATTATCGCATGGTTGAAGAAAAAAGGGGGAAAGGCGTTTTTATTCAAGATTGATTTTCAGAAAGCGTACGATAATGTGGATTGGGGTTTTCTTCTCTCTATTATGCAACAAATGGATTTTCCGGAGAGGTGGTGCCTTTGGATTGATGGGATTCTCAATCGGCCTGTTCCTCGATTTTAGTGAACGGGTCTCCCACTTATATTTTCCAATGTGAAAAAGGGTTGAGACAAGGTGATCCTTTGTCTCCTTTCCTTTTTCTTCTTGTCATGGAAGCGTTCACGAGTCTCATTGTTAAGGCTTCGGATAATGGTGATTTTGAAGGTTTAAAGATTGGTGATCATGGGCCTACTCTTTCTCATCTTCTGTACGCGGATGACGCCCTCTTAATTGGGAAGTGGTCCTTGGTTAACTACAAAAATATGATCCGGATTCTTAGGATTTTTCACCTATGTTCCGGGTTAAAAATAAATTTACAGAAGTCGAACATATATGGAATTAATGCCGAAGAGGAGGAGGTTAAAACTTTGGCCGATTTCAGTGGGTGTAAACATGGTTCCGTTCCCTTTGAATACCTTGGTATCAAAGTCGGAGCAAATATGAACCGAATCCGCAATTGGGACCCCGGTGATCGATAAATGTAAATCCCGTTTGAAGTTGTGGAAGGCTAGGTCCCTATCTTATGGTGGGCGTCTTATTCTTATTAAGTCGGTTTTTGTCTAGTCTTCCGATTTATTATATGTCAATTTATAAGGCCCCGGTCAAAGTTCTTGAAGATATTGAAGGGTTAATGAAGCGTTTTCTTTGGGCGGGGGATGATAATGTCAAAAAGATCCATTGGGTTGCATGGGATGTGGTTGCGAGTCCTATGAAACAAGGGGGGCTAGGAATTTCCAAGATGGCAGATGTTAATCTTTCCCTTTTAACGAAATGGGTTTGGAGGTACAAAACGGAAGAGTCATGTTTATGGCGTCGTATTATTGAAGCGTGTCATCTTAGTCGCAAAAACTGGGAAATTCTCCCTTTGAATCGTTCTATAGCGGGTGGATGGAAAGCCTTGGTCTCTCACATTATTAAACTGGAGGTGCAGACTAACAAAGTCGTTTCCAGCTTTAATGCGGTTATAGGAAATGGTATGGGGGTTCGTTTTTGGATTGATAAGTGGCACGGCTCTAATCCTTTTAAAGCAGATTTTCCTAATCTGTTTCGCTTGGCTGTGGATAAGCAAGCTTCTGTTAAGGATTCCTGGGACGACTCTTCCTTCGTTTTGAGGTGCAGATGGAAACGTAAGCCGCTTTCTGATCCTGAACGACAAGAAATAGACCAGCTAAAAAAATCGGCTTGCTGGTACTATTTTCTCTGCAAATTCAGATCGCTGGTATTGGAGCGGAAATAGTGATGGTATGTTCAAAGTGTCAGACTTTAAAAAGTTCCTTTTGGGTGCCGTTGAAGGTTAGGATTTTCGTTTGGCGTCTTGAGTTGAATCGCCTCCCTACTAAAGACGAATTACAAAAGAGACAAGTGCAGTTGCCTAATAATATATGCGCCCTTTGTGAGGTTTCAGCAGAATCCGCGATGCACCTTTTCACAGGTTGTGGTTGCTCGTTTGGCGTTTGGTTAGCAATTGGTGTGTGGTGTAAACTGGACCCGATTTATGCCTTTGATGTTCCAGATCTTCTCCAGTTGGGTTCGAGTCATCAGAATAAAAGGGCTTCGAAGATCATTCAAGGTATAGTTATGGTCACGATGTGGGTTTTGTGGAACGCCCGAAACGAAAAGACGTTCAAAGGTAAAGAAGCTCAAGTGGTGGAGTTAGTCGCTAAAGTTAAGTCCATTGCTTTTCTTTGGATTCGGTCTAGGTCCAAGTTTAATAGTTTGGTTTGGAAAGATTGGAAATTGTTCCCTTTGTATTTGGTGTAATTGTTTGCGTCGGTCCTTGTTTTGAGGACCGTTAGCGGTTTTTTAATGAAGTTCACTTTTCAAAAAAAAAAAAACATATAGGCTGATTTCAGTTTTTAGAAATTTAAAAATAAACGCTTTATTGTGTTGTTATTATCACCAATGATAACCAAACAGATTGCATTGCATTAACTTAATAATTTTCGCATCTTATATGGTGATACTAAAGGCATGCATAATCAATATCTCTCCGCAACGCGCGGTTTACGTCAACTCGTTATAATTAAAATATAACATTAATAAATGAATTTTCTTTCCAAATAATTCATCTTTTCTTGCAAAAACACTCTAAAATTAACTTTTTACACATGTGTAAATTGAACGGTTTACACATGTACAAACAGTAAATTTACACATGTGTAAAAACAATTTATTTTCGTATACGTTTGAATTTTTACGCGTAAATTGTGTTTTTGATTTTGTATCTTAAATAATAAAGACAAGTGTAAATTAGAAATTTTGAATTTGAATGGTTTTAGATAGTGTTCTCGCGGTTCGCATGAAATCTATGTGTTCTCAAATTAACTTTCCCCTATATATATATATATATATAGGGTGAGGTTCCTGTACAAAGTAATTATTTCGTGAGAAGTGTGAGAAGGATTAAAAATTGATATGTAGGCATCGTTTTTTGACTTAGTCACGTTGTTTTGGATTGTTTTGCCTAGAAAAAAAATACCAACATAACAATTAAAACCAAAAAAAATGTATTTTAGGCTCAAAAGTTAAAACACCATGCTAAGAACATTAATAGTGTGTTTTAAGTGTTAAGTAGTGTGTTTTAGCTGTTTATAAATTGATGACTATAATACATTGGATTGTGTTTTAGATTGTTGTGTTTTGGTGTTTTTCAAGTTAAAAACAACCTAAAACATCATTCCTAAATCCAAAACATGATGCCTACATGTTTAATTCTTAATCCTTCTCACACTTCTCACGAAATGTCCTTTGTACAGGAACCTAAACCTATATATATAATATTGTAAGTATATGGTGAAAAACCCTCCTTATAGTGAAAACTATGGAAACTCTGACTTCCCGGGCTTTTTTTATGAAAATTTTAAGGCATGTAATATACATTAAATGGCCATTATAAACATTTATCTATTAATAATTATTAACCTAAATACCTTAAAAGACCATAAATAGGCCTTCTCATTGATATATAGATTTCACTAAAAGGGTTTATCAAAGATAATGAATCAATCAACAACTTACACAACAATTTGTTTTTGTAGGATCGGTTTAGACAAAGAAACGTTTGATCAGCACGAGTATTCATACATCA
The DNA here is from genome assembly GCA_030844895.1 of Ambrosia x helenae. Classification (NCBI taxonomy): domain Eukaryota; kingdom Viridiplantae; phylum Streptophyta; class Magnoliopsida; order Asterales; family Asteraceae; genus Ambrosia; species Ambrosia x helenae. Next base: position 34,718 of record JAUTDX010004063.1, read on the forward strand.
GGTGCGGAAACTCTAATGATCATGCAAAAATGATGAAAACCGTAAATCAGAACACAATATTTTCCACTTTCAAATGCTTTCATTAATCTTAAACTAGTTTATAACAGTTACAAACTCGATATAATGAAAACACACAGTTTAACGGAAACTGATCACACACTGGACACACCTAACAATAACCAACTCTATTTTCTAACTTAAACAACCTTCACATATATATAGACCAATTGGTTCGACCCATCGTGGGTTCGAACCCAACCCGTTCGACCTTGACAAAGTCCAAACAAAAACTCTATACATTGATTTGACCCTAACAAAACTGGTTCGAACCCTACGATAACCCGAACCAAACTTCCAAAATACACTTTGTCTTTAAATCTTCGGTGTTTTCATCTTTGTCAACCCGAAAGCTACAGACACATATATGAAATATGTATCTACTACATCCCCTTGTCTGTAGCTTGGATTCTTTGTTCTTCTTCTCTCGCCTTTGGATAAACTCGTTCAATGTCCAGAATGGAAACGAGTCTTTTTCTTTCAACACTTCTACATGTTGGCTCCAATTAAGACTGGTAGAGCATCTGCAAATTTCTCAACACATTCTGACATAGGATAAACAATTTCATAGTTAAAAAGTTCAAATAATAAATGAAAGAATCTAGTTGTTAATTCTTTCAAACCTCATTTTCAACAAAACTAAAATTTTCAAAACTCTTTCTTAGCTCATCCATCCTTAGCTTTCGAGTCTTTTCATTCTCATCATTTTCGCTTTTGAGTGCATCCCACAGTTGCTTTGAAGTAGTACATGGTCCAAATTGATGTAACAAATCCGTAGTCAATGCTTGAGACAACTGCGAGTATGTTTTCTTCCTCAGCTGCATACTTCTTCTTATCTGAATTGGGTAAATCATCAAGTGCAACTGGAGTGTTCAAATTCTCAATCATCG
>JAUTDX010004064.1:0-38567 GCA_030844895.1 Ambrosia x helenae
TGTAATATCAAGATAACTTTATTTCATAATTCATATCACTTCTTAACAGGTATGCGGCATGCCCTTCAATCACCTTGTGTTTTAGAAACACTGTTCATTGTGTCCACTAAAGCTTTTTTCCACGTTTGACTTTTATTGACGAAACACCATTAGGTGCCCATATCTCTTTATTGACTTGTACACTCAAACACAACAGTATTGCAATTGACTCCTTTTGATTTTCATTATTATATGTTGACCTTTTTCATCCGCTATCTTGATCAAGTTCCAAACTCTTTTGACATACAGTTTACTTGACCTTTCTCGTGACGTGCCAGATTTGAGCAACATTCACAATACAGGTAATCAAATTTAAATTTTGATCTGGGTATTTCTTTCAAAAATTAAATTTTGTTGTGACTTCACAAAAAAAAGGCACCCTCGATTGCCGATTGGTTTCTTTGGTTTGGCTTCTAGTTAGTTGGTAATCAAAATTCTCATATGGCATTGTCGTTCTTGGCCAGCTCTTTTCTAAGTGTTATGAAGCTGGGTGTAGTCTAGTTCTTAGGTAATTTGGGTGTCCGTATCTGCTAAAAGCTTGAAAAGATGTTGCCTTCAGTTTTATTTAGTTGTTATTATATGATCCTATATTATTTAGCTGTGCATAACAAAATACCAAAACATGTTTTCATTCAACTCCGTCTGCAAATGACTTCAAATTGGCTGATTCAGTTTGTTGTGGGGATGTCAACGATGGGTTTCAAATATTTTTAGCTGTTTGTTGCTCGTTTGCCTTTCTATGATGGTCAAATGTTCTACTAAAAAGACTAAGGTTAAAACTGTACTAAAAACCACAACAACTGTAAGAAAAAAGATGGACTTTAAAAAACTGCATATTAAATGTAAAACCGGGTTAAAAAAACTGCTGTAAATCTATGATAAAAAAATAAATAAAAATAAAAATATGATGTATTTAAGTCCATGACTTTTGATTGATTTTTCAAATGTATTGACCTATGCCCATTTTTGTCAAAACTCATTCCAACCCGAACCAAAGCAACAAACTTTTACTCGACTCGTCCTTGATCCAACCCATCCCAACCGTTAACCCTGCCCCCCAGTCTGTTTTGACAGGTCTATCTGAAATTAAATGTCACCGTTAAAACTACCCATACATAAAACAAGGAGGTTTACTACGTATGAATTCAAAACAACATATTAGTTTGAATATCAAAATATGAAAATAACCTTTTCTTGAATTTAAGAGAGAAGGCAGGCTTTAGAGTGGAGAGAGTGTTTGAACATGTGTGTGAGAAAGGGAGAATGAAGCTTTATACTCATCACAATGCCTACGAAACATCGATGCCCAACCGCCAACTCTTATTTGTTTAGTATCCGACGAGATTTGCAGCCCATTCAATCAAAGCTACCCGTCAAAGATCTCTATGCATTTAAGGCAGAGCCGCATTGAACTAACATCATTGTTTTGATTGAGAGATTATAGAATACTTCTAACAAATCTATATAAAAACCTTTAACTTACATTATCGTAAAAGAAATAAGTCAACTAAATCATTCATAAATTGTTAACTTATATAATTGATTCGGTGACCTGAGAAGATAAAGGCATGAAAAGAGGGATCCAAATAGATTATTGGTTCTATTGGGATACAACCAGGAACTCAGTTTATAATCTTACTTTCAAAGTCACAGAGTGCAGGGTGAAAGAGGCCCAGCCCTGTCTTAGTTTGACCTTAGATCAGATAACTAGGAATTTTGCTATAAGCCATGATCAACCAAAATAGTTAACCTTATATTCAGCACAAGACAAACCATAAATGCAAGAAAAGTATTAGCAAAGCAAACAGACATTCGTTCCACATTCCAACCTTACATACACAAATTCATGGAATTTGTCTTTTGAAGAAAATGCACATTCAATGATTGAAAATTCGATTCATGAAGCATCGGTTTGATCGAAAGGCATAGGTGATGTACCTTATGAAACCAGATCATCTAAATATTTGATTGCTTCCATCTAATTATAAGTTGTATGATTTTGCCGATCATGCAAAAGCAGTGTTTCCATGTAGGGATGCACAGAAAAGGCTTCGCTCCATCAATCCCAAAACATTATAGTTCTAATCTTACAAACCCAAACTCATGGAGATTTCTGTATGAAAAACGCTAGACATTATAGTTCTACGCATAAGACCTGTGGTTGAATTAAACCTGAAATTAAACCTAGAATAATTTACATACAATTCTTCAAACACGGGATGATTGAAGAGAATACCCAATATGAAGTTAATTAAACAAAATCATCTTGAACTTTGTAGATCATCTTGTTATAAGCAATAACTGAAAATCAGTTCTTGAAAACTCTTAGATTTGGCTGATCAAGCAAAAGTAATGTTTCCATGTAGGGATATACAGAAAATGTAAACTTTTGTCCATCAATCTCAAGTTCATCGACATGTTTTGAGTCAGGCTCATACACAACAAGTTGTCCATGAAGATTGTGTTGTATAATTTCAATTATAGATTCACCTTTCTTCCTAAATCCTCTTAATAGACTTACTTGTGCAGGTGGTGCATTAACATTTACATTGAACAGCTTCGTAAACGATTTCGTAACACCATCCTCCATCATCCATACATCCTCTGCACCATTTTCAAGCACAACAAGAGACTCACTTACCTTAGACAAGGACAACGTATCATGAGGCAGATCGGCTAAATCATCTGGGAGGTTTATTTCTTTGAATTCTTCAGTAGTCATGTCAAACGAAATAATCAGATTATAAGATTTTAACCCACCATCCACGATAATCCTATCCATAGCAAGCCAATAAAGACACCCATTTACAAACTGTGAACCGGAAAGTTTAAATGATTTACGAGGGAGATAGCCATATGCATTTCTCCAAGCCCCTAAGCTTAACGTAAAAAACCTCAACGACACTATCAATCTCCTCCCCCCTTCTACTTCTACCATATATAATCTTTACAATCTTAGGATCAGTAGTCTCACGACAAACCCCGAAACCTATAGCAGTTGGATACATCCCGTCAGTTTCCAATTTATGCACAACAGTAACAACTCTTTGAATAGCAAGATTCCAGAGAACAACCCTGCCCGTTCTTATACGATAAGAATCACCGTACAAACATAACAAGCCAGAAGAGCAACCAATAATATTATATGTTTTAAGCAGCTTAACCAACATGGGAACAGTGAGGGAAACCCTCTGTTGAGGGTGTTGGGTGTGAAGTCCTTGGGCTAATTATTGCTATTGGGCTTGTTTTATTGGATGTTTAGAAAGCCCATTAAGGTTTTCTTGTTCACCAAGCCTAAACCCTAGATTAGTCTCTATATATATCCTGTCTATGTAATTGTAATTGTTGTCAGAGCTTAATAATAAATCCCTAGTTGCAGCCCGTGGACGTAGGTTCCCCACTGGAACTGAACCACGTAAAATTCTCGTGTTCGTGTGTCGTGCTTTATATTTTCTCGGTTATTATTGCGTGTTCGTTGTGAATCGGTTATTCCGCTGCGCCACTTAATCCTAACAAGTGGTATCAGAGCTTAGGCTCGTTTGATTCACGTAACGTTTCGCAATCTGGTTTTGTTCAATTCTGTTTGAAGGTTGTTTAGTCGTAACCCTTTGAAAGAAAAATACATTGTGTACTTGATTCTAGAGGAGGTGGCAGGTTATAATATTAATTCGTTGGTCAATATCAAAAGGAGTGGGGTTGACTTTGTTCGTAAAGGAGCCGACACTTCATATTAAGGTTATTACGAATTAGTTGTGGTAGCTTTTTTTGTCATCTTTAAAAAAAAAAAAAACCGATTGTTTTTCTTTAAGTACTGTTTAATCTCAATTTGGGTTGTCATTCGGGTTTGGTTTGGTTGTCAATTTTTTACCGGTTATTATCAACTTGGAACCGGGTTACTTTGATCTTATTTTTCGTTTGTCATTATGGCTGAAGACGGAAAATTGGTGATTGAAAAGTTTGACGGTTCGGATTTTAGTTGGTGGAAAATGCAGATAGATGCATTGTTGGGTCAAAAAGACTTGGATATGGTACTAGAAGAAAAACCGGAGAAAATGGATGAAGCTGAAGAAGCTCTGTGGAATGCCAAGGACAAGAAAGCTAGAGGTGTTATTACATTGTCGTTGACGAGGAGCGTTGCATTTAACATCATGTCTGAAACCATGGCTCGTGGTATGATGTTGGCTCTGTCAAACATGTATGAAAAGCCGTCTGCAGCTAACAAAGTGTTCTTGATGAGAGAGTTGTTCACGATGAGAATGAAAGAGGGAAGCTCAGTGACCGAGCACATAAATAATTTGAATTCTCTTCTTTCCAGATTGTCATCTGTGGGAATGAGATTTGATGATGAGACCAAAGCTGTGATTTTGCTATCTTCACTGCCTGATAGTTGGTCCGGGACGGTGACAGCTGTCACTAACTCAGTTGGGCCTGAAGGGTTAACATTTGAAAAGATCCGGGATTTGGTATTGGGTGAGGATGTTCGCCGCAGGAATACTAAAGGGTCGTCTTCTGAGATGTTACATGTTGGCAGGGGAAGGGGAAATAGTAGAAACAGTGGGAGCAGCAAGGGTCGGGGCAGGAGCTCGTCTAGGGCTCGTCCGAGTGTGCGTTGTTGGGACTGCAATGAAAGGGACATTATAGGAATGAATGTCCGAACAAGAATTCTGATGGAGGATCGAAGAATTCTGGTCGATTGAACACTGCTGCGGTAAGCGATTCTGAGGATGACGCTTTGATACTGTGTGTTGAAAGCAGTGTGGAATCTTTGGTCATGGATTCCGGTGCATCATTCCATGCTACCCATAGCAATGATGGCATGCGGAATGTTAAAAATGGCGATTTTGGCAAGGTTAGGCTAGGAAACGGTGAATTTCTTGATGTGACTGGCATGGGAGATTTGGACCTGGTTACTACTTGGGGCACTACTTGGACTTTGTGTGACGTCAGGATTATTCCAAGGCTTGAAACGAAGTTGATCTCCGTTGGGCAGTTGGACGAACAAGGTTTTGACATTAAGTTTGGTGGTGGAAAGTGGAAGGTCGTCAAAGGTAATCTCGTGGTTGCTAGCGGTTTCAAGAAGGGGTCGTTGTATATGATGCCTATTCCGTCTGGGGAAGTGACCACCTCTATTAAGACGAACGCCAAAGTCGGGCTCGCCGATTCGATAGTTAAACGAGTCCAGTTTGCAGAAAAGGACTCTGGGACTTCAGGTAATCCGCTTGAGCGTATTCGGAGGTCTGAACATGCACGGGATTTTTGTAGCAGTGGGAGCACGGGGAGTGTTCTGACACCGTCTGGAAATCGACGTTGGGTTCAGAAGACCAAGATTCCGAATGAAATCTCTCCTGAGAAGTTTCTGCTAGTGGGGAGTGTTCCTTTGAGAATCCCTGTATCTGATGGTTTGTGTCTATGGGAATCAGTTGGGATTGAGGATGTGAAGACGGGGTCTTTTGAGACCGGGTTGAAGCCATCTGGGGCTTCAACGGGCCTTTCAGTTTACTGATGATGATTGGCCGGCTGTAACTAGGTTGATTGGGATACATGGTTTGAAGTTTGGTTTGTTCATGGGAGCTGGACCTGGAAGACTTCTGTTCCTGTGTGTGTTTGAACTTTACGGATTACTGAAGACATGGATTGCTTTGTGCTTGTTGGCGGACTTGGTGTTTATCGCAAGGCCTTCAAGTGGGAGATTGTTGGGTGTGAAGTCCTTGGGCTAATTATTGCTATTGGGCTTGTTTTATTGGATGTTTAGAAAGCCCATTAAGGTTTTCTTGTTCACCAAGCCTAAACCCTAGATTAGTCTCTATATATATCCTGTCTATGTAATTGTAATTGTTGTCAGAGCTTAATAATAAATCCCTAGTTGCAGCCCGTGGACGTAGGTTCCCCACTGGAACTGAACCACGTAAAATTCTCGTGTTCGTGTGTCGTGCTTTATATTTTCTCGGTTATTATTGTGTGTTCGTTGTGAATCGGTTATTCCGCTGCGCCACTTAATCCTAACAGAGGGAAAGTATGATCATCAACAATTGAAACATATTTTGGTTCAGAACTCCCTAAATTAACATAACTTACAAGTAGATGTTGCGTCTGGTGGTAGCTGTAACTCTTGATAAAAGCAGAGCTATCGATGAGAGACTTCCATGCTTTGGAGACTGATCGAAACTGAATCAAGGATTTGACAGGAAGCTTTTTCATGATTTCAGCTTGGATTTCGAAAGGTATGTCGTCAGACATTTTTAATTAAGCGATTCTTGCTAGCGAATTTCTAGGGGTTTTTTTGTACAGGGAGAGCCTGGTTGGAAAGGAATATTTGGGGGTTTCTTTGTGTAGAAGGGAAGGGACACTAAAATAATTAAATAAAAGTACCGTCTTTTACTTGTTTCTCAATTTTTCATTTTGTGTTTTTGTAAAACAGTTAAATAAAGTGCCATAACGGTTAATCTTAGATTCATCAGTAAACAATTTTTTATTTTAAAGCCATAGAAATGTTACATTAAACATGTGTAGAGTTCTAAGTTTTTATTTGTCTTTAAGAAAAGATTGAAATTAATTTGTTTAAGGGTGAGTTTCCTACCGTTAGATCACATCGTTCTATCATTATATTAAGAAGTACCGGTTTATTGGATGAATTCGAGTTTGCTCAACGTATTTTGGAAATTTTCACTTTGTTTATTCCATGGTTTTAACAACTAGAAGGAGTTATGAATCAAAAACCGATTTGTTGTATGATATTAAAAACACAAAAAGTACACGATTATAATTTTAGGAGTTAGAACTTTAAAAAGTTTAAGAAAGTGAGACTAGTTAATAAAGTGTGGTCGTGATGACCATTTGTAAGACCCCAAGGTGTTACGGGTCTCGTAAACGGGTCGGGTCGTACCTGACCACCCGATTATTTATTATTATAAAATATTCAAGTTCGAATCGAGCGGCCAAACGTCTCACTCGGTTGATTAATTTAGCACCAAACGCTCAATATCTATTTATCATTCTGCTGCCAAACGCCCCGTTTGTCTGTTATTTAACTAGTAGCCAAACATCCAAAATCTATTGTTATACCTGTTCCCAAACACTCTCATTTCCAGCTGCTATCCGAGCATCCAAACACCCTACATTTAACTTTGACTATAAAAGTCCTTCATCTCCTCGTGTTTGCCTGCTCACCATCTAATACACACACATTTATAGAGTTTTTTCCCAATTGAGTGTTCTTAGAAAAAATATTTACCAATATGGGTTGTTTTAAAAATATTTACCAAAATGAGTGTTTTTCTTATACCTTTCCATCTTCTCCAACCCACCCATCACCACCAGTCACCACCACCTGCAACACCACTACCATCATCTCCACCACCACCATCACCACCCTCCCTCTCCTCTCTCCTCTCCACCACAATAATAATAATAATAATATTAAAAAAAATGACTAAGTTTGAAAAGCAGAATTATAAAACCATGACAATACTCACAGCCTTAAAGATAAAAGCAAGAAAAAGATCAAAACTTTAAAAATAACCAGTGATGCCGGCAACGATGACGAGGTAAGAGATGGTCCAATCATAATACACAAAAGGGTCTCCTGCAAAAGCAAAATAAAAAATACCCAGTGATGCCGGCAACGATGACGAGGAAACATGAGACGATCTGTATTCAATCTCAGCCGCCACCCTTGCTCTGTTTCCGACTAACATCCCCATCTCGCACAAGCTACACCACCGGAGCGAGTGACGTAAGTGTGGTGGTGTTGTTGCTGCAGGTGGTGGTGATGGGTGGGTTGGTTAGAGAAGAAGGTGAAGAATATAAGAAACACTCATTTTGGTAAATATTTTTAAAACAACCCATATTGGTAAATATTTTTTTCAAGAACACTCAATTGGGAAAAAACTCTAATAAGTTAATAACCCCACCTTATTCCTGTTACGAACCACCGAACCCATCTGATTAACCGGACATCATCACCTACACCTGTTTATTATGGTCACCGGAACCTTGTAGTCTCTATTCCTGATCCGAACCCACTGTTATCAGAAGTATCTACTCACCCAAACCGATAAGCTTATGTGACCTTTCCTCTTCTTCTGATTTAGAACCGATAATCAGACCCACCCGACAACCTATGCTTTCTGTCTTCAGAACCAAACAGTCACAAGTTCGTGTGACTGTCGGAGTCTCAATCCGTAACCTCCCTTATTGATTAAGTTATGAATCCCGAGAACTACCCTTCTATTTCCGGTTGTGCTCGTGAATCCACCTTAGTAACTTATAACCCCCCCCCCCCCCATACACACACACACACCGATGTGTGTGTGGCCTTAGAAACTGATAATTATAAGGTCGAATGGGTTCCCCTCGTGTTTTAATCATGATCTGGTTGTGGTCTGGTTATAAGGCCATGTTTGGGATTCCTTATTTCACCTCCTTATAACTTATCTCCTTACTCAAGAAGAAGATAAGGAGAAAATAATGTTTGGTTAATGGGTTGAAAAGGAGTTTTTGTGGGTTAAAAAGTAGATAAGTTAGAAGTTAGAATTTGTGACTTTTTGTTCAAGGAGGTAGGAGAAGGAGATAAGGAGAAATTTAATCATGATCTGGTTGTGGTATGCTTATAAGCCTCCGATCCTAAATCACAAGTCATTTGTATTGATATGAGCTACTAATATCACTTTAATGATTTGTTATATAATATCTTTATAATATTAACATAACTTTGTGTTAATTATTGTAAGGTACAAATCGGAGGCGATGTTATAATCAATACGGAGTCGACTCGGTGACCCGGCTCAACTAGCGGAACAGAACCCGATCTAATAATCCGGCATGGATTAATATTAGAATTATACAAATATATATATATATATATATATATATATATATATATAATACGGATAACGTACAGACTTGATGATAATAATATAACAATAATAAACATATATAAAATATATATGTTTATCTATACACAACTTGATATATTGACGATATACTAGACTCGGGTTAATAATAATATTTTCTATTCTTTCGTTAGTTTAGATCTGCCAAGTTGTAATGGCTAGCTTTATTAGTTTACGAGTGTCAAGCTGTAATGGCCAGCTAGATGTAAGATGTCCGGGTCGTGTCTCATATAATAGCTATCAACAATGAACCCCGAGTTTAAGACTATCTAATATCTATCAAGTTGTATATGTATAAATGTATATATGTTATATATCCTAAGTATTATAATCTAACAAGTCCCACGCGTAAAATGTATCAATATTATATATATATATATATATATATATATATGACATATAATTATAATAAGAGATTAAGCAGAAGATTATACGCAAACCGGTGAGTATTGTGAACTCTCAACTTTTACTGTTTTATTAATGTTTTCCGGGAAATACATGTCATTTATTAGAAAACCTAGAAATGCTTTACATAATAGAATGATTATTAGAATATAAAAGGGGACATAACTGACCGGTATTCACCATTTCCTTTCTTGTCCAAGTAGAGGACAAGAACCAGTCTTACCCAAGTAGAGGGTAGGAATCATTATATTATCACAAACAGAGTGATACCATCGATAGGAATGACACCTAATAGAATTGATTTAATAGAACATAATAGCATATATTTTCCCCTTTAGAATTATAACTGTAAAGCATGTTTTATTAAAAGAATGTTATTAAAGAAATAAAAATACTTAACTGGCCATTCTATTTATAAAATACACGACCTCACCAACTTTATGTTGACAAAAACTATTTTTGGCATGTGTTCAGGTAACCCAACAGATATGATGACCTGGATCCTGGAAGAGTAAAGCTGTTATTATCCGAATTCTGCTGTGTAGCTTTGAAACCCGACCCGGCACCGACAGACCGAGTCGTTACAGGTGGTATCAGAGCAGCGTTTAATAACAGTCTTGACATCTTTACTAATCCAGGATCTACCAGAATATTTTCTGAAAGAAATTTTGCTTAGAAAAATATATAAAATAAAAGAATATTAGACGATTGAATTTTTGGGTACCTAAAATGCCTAATCATTATAAAGTTGGTGAGAACCATAATGATATAATAGAAATCAGAACGAATTCATTACAAGATATTACTCTTAGCGATATATATTAGTTAGAGATATAGAGATATTATTTGTAATTTAAATGTTTATCTATTCCTTATTTATCTCAAGGGTTTTAGGGATCCCTTATCATTATATAAAGGGATTCTATTCATTGTAATTATTCATTCAGAAAACTCAATACAATAATATCTTTTATGGTATCAGAGCCTTGGCTCTTTTACCTTTTTTTTTCTTTCGTACCCTAGCTTCGGCTCCCTTCTTTTTTCCAACACAGCCGTTCGGCAGTAGCAGCTTCGGCTGCCATGACTACCGGCAAACCAGAAGCATCTGTTTCGACTAATTATACGCCATTAGGCGTGATTAGAAAAAAATATATATTTACACGAGACTCGAATAATAAAAATTTAGGTTATTTCCTATTTTGGGAATAAAACTAGAGACTAGTTTGTTAATTGAGTTTTAACAACCAAAAACTTTGGGGAAAACAAGTTGAGGGGCTAAAATAGTCAAGTTGTTAAACTTGATTAAACATATGAAATCATATGTGTGTGTGTGCATCGATTTTTTTCATCAGGAGATGAAAAACACACATTCAAAACACACACACAATTCATCCCTCTTATACTCTTGTCCAATTCAAGCTCCAATCCAAGGATTCAACAAGTGCATGTGTGATTTGTTGATCATCTAAGCCCTAAATCACCCTAAGGTATCATTTATTTCCTTTGATTTCATGGAAAACTCATGATTTAGGAAGATGAGTATATTAGGGTATTTTATAAAAACGTGAGATTCTTAGTTGTTAGAGGTTTCTCTAGCTTTAGGGAGCCTCAATCATACCTAAATTGCATACAAATCACATTCTACATGTATGTTTGATTCTAGTCATATGATTATGCTAATATGTGAAAATTGGGGTTTAACCTCTAGGTTGAAACCACCCTCTATGTTTAATGAATTAGTTAACTCTTAGGAGTTTTCTTAATGAGGAATTTAGGCTAAAAAGTCTAAATAACATGATATGATGATTATTAGGTAGATGGGTATGTTTTAGATAAACTTAAACTCATGAAAATCAAGTGAATTTGATGGGTGCACACCAAGTGTTTGATGAAATGCCTCAATAGTCTTGTTTGCAAATTGTGGTGATAACTTGATTTGGGTAATCATGGAATTACCCGCATATAAAACGTGAAACACATGTTTAAAAGATGGATCACACCATGAATGAAAAGTATATTTGTACCCCCTATGTGATGAGGGGTACCCAAGGAACACACATGGAAATGACCGATGTGTGAGTTTATTGATGGTAGTGGGTGGTATGATGGGATAGCAGAGGCAACCGAACACACGAAGGTGGCTGTAGTTGGGTAGTTGTTTGTATAGAAGTTGGGTAGGGGTACGGTATTGGTGAACTTTGCTGGGAATTATGTTTAATAGGTAAGTGGTAGTTTCTAGGGCATGGTTCCAAAAGGTATTGGGTAGTGAGGATTGGGCGAGTAAGGTTCGGATTATGTTATTTATGGAGCGTATTTTGCGCTTTGCTTTCCCGTTTTGAGAAGATGTGTAAGGGCAAGAAAGTCGGAAAAGGGTGCCATTGTTTTCAAAGAAATTTTTAAAGGAGGTGTTAACGTATTCTTTCCCGTTATCACATTGTAATGATTTTATATTGTGTTGAAATTGAGTTTGAATCATTTTAGCAAATGTGGTGAATACGTTGAATTTGTTGGAGATGGGGTATGTCCATAAGAAATTTGTGTAATCATCAAGAAATAAAACATAATAACGGTGACTACCCGAACTTAAGATCGGGGAGGTCCAAACATCACTATGTATCACATCAAAAGGTTGTGAAGTAACATTAGGAGAAGTAAAAAATGGTAATCTAGTACCTTTCCCAAAAACACATGGTTCACACAAGTTTTTATTTAAAGACTTAAAAACAATGGAATTAGAATTTTTAAGAGACTGAAGTAACGCCGGGCCAGGGTGTCCAAGGCGTTGGTGCCAAAGTGTAGAGGATTGAGCAGCAACGGTGGAGGTAGAGAAGCACTTGGCCTGGGTTGAGAATGTGTAAAGATCACCGCTGCTGTCGCACCGGATGATAGGCATCCGAGTCTTGAAATCCTTCACAAGAAAACCAAATGGGTCAAATTCCACAGAAACAGAATTATTTCCAGTGAATTGACGAACAGGAATTAGTTTTCTAATGAGTTTAGGGGCATAGAGGACATGGTTGAGGACAAAGGGTGGGAAGGGTGGTTTAAAGGTCTGAGGGCCATGTCCGAGTATCGGGATAGTGTTACCATTACCAACGATAATATTTTCATTCATGCAATTATCAGTAATGGTACGAAAATTACCTGAGTTGGGATCCATGGAGATAGTGGCCCCCGAGTCCATGACACCATCGTTGTAGTCCGGAGGGTTTAAGCTCATGGTGTAGAGTGCTTGCTGAATATCCGTGGGAGAATAGCTGCTGTAGTGAGCTTGTGATGTCCGAGACCCTAAGATACCTTGGGTCGATTTGTTTGTGGTTGGCTGTGGAGTAGTGGGGTACGGGCAGGGTGGTGTCGGCCAGGAGTAAGAGGGCTGCCAGGGCTGCTGGGACGAGAACTGTGGCTGCCATGGGTTAGAAGGCCAGCCGTAAGGGGCCTGCATAGGCCACTCTGGCTGAAACGGAGCACGGCGACCAGTGGGCTGGTTGGGGCGGTTACGGCGCTTGCCACGGAATCGTTGATGGCCTTTGGCACGATCTGAAGATGAGTCAGACTGAGCGGCCTGTTGTTGTGGCTGTGATTTTTGAGTAGAGGCGGCAAGAGCTTGGCCGGCAACCTGGGAGGCTTCAAGATCTTTCTCCGCTTTTTGACCTTCAACCATACAAAGCTGAGAACGGGCTTCATAGAAAGATGGCAGTGGTTCACGTGACTGAAGGATAGTTTTAATACTCTCATACTGATCCGGTACACCTGCAAGAAGTTGTAAAACAAGTCTTTTGTTATCAATGGGGCAGTCCACATTGTTAAGTTGGTCCGCAATGGACTTGATGGCCTGACAATAAGCCGACATAGTCGGAAAATTTTCAAGGCGAGTAGTAGAGAATTTATGTGTGAGGTGAAGAGCCCTAGCGGCTTTGTTGTCATTGAAGAGGCCGGTAAGACGGCTCCAGACTTCATAAGCCGAGTTGCCAGGTACAATAACGGTATTGAGAAGATCGTTTGAGACAGTGCTGTAGAGCCATTGTAGGACGATGGCGTCTAGCCTATCCCATGATTCTTCTAATGGTTTCGGGCTGGTGGTTTTGGCGGCGTCGGTTGAGGTGGTTGGTGGTGGTTGGACGATGGGGCGAGGAGAGAGGTGATCGATAACCTGAAAAGCGGTACAGTGGATTCTAAAGAGTTCTGCCCATGTTGAGAATTGGGCAGATTCGACCTCCAGGGTTATAGGAATAAAGTTTTTGATGTTCGAAACGGTGACGGCAGGGTGTAACTTGGGTTCCATGGTTATTGAATGGGAGGAGAGTGAGAGGGGAAGGTGGCCGGCGGTGCAAGAAAGAAGAAGAAGAACCGCGGCGGTGGGGAGGTAGGGTTGGTATCAGGCTGCTGATACCATATTAGAATGTGATTGAATGCTTGCCTTCTCATTCATTATCATTGGGTATAAATACAAAGTAATGAGATCAATTTGGATCTCGTAAATAAGGAAGGATTCAACCGATTACAATTACAATATTTGACAATAAGTCAATAATGCTAATCATCTATTTACGACACCGATGTCGTCTATTACTTACAACGATGATGATGATCTGCGAATCTGAGTCGATTGTTTTATTGTTTACGTTTTTTCCTCTCCTTTTGTTTTTCTTAGTTTATTGATTGTTTTTTGTTGGTTTTGGTGACATGATCTGTTTGCAGCTTATCTGAGCAATCAATGATGTTTAAGAGTCTTCGTAAAGTGCTTTTGTCTTATATCTTAAGTATCACTGGATGCGGTTTATTGTTTTGCAATTATAATCGTGAAGTGCTTTTTTCTTAAATGCCTGGAAGGTTATGTCGTCGTTTTGCACATGTGCTACCCCTAAAAACGGTTCTTATCCAGATCCGGCTATCATTTATTTCCCTTGCTCATGTTGTTTGCGATTGTTCGCTATGTTCATGATTTGCAATCGTCTATGTTATTACTATCTCATCATATATGCTTTTTGTATAGGAAGTTGTTAGATGCCTGGTTATGTGTACCTATTAGTTGCATATGATGTTTCTTCAACTTATCCTTATTATTGATCCATATGTTTTTTTCTTCGTGTTTATGCATGCTTTTGCATAAGGAGTTGTTAGATGCCTAAGTATGTCTACCTATTAGGCGCATATGGAGTTCTTTTTTTTTAAAAAAAAATGTGACTTTACGTTTAGCAAGACAAAGAAAATTGCTATAATTTATGTTGTTTGTAAGCCAAAACAAACGATGCTTTTGTTGCTTCCTTATGTGAAGTAAGCCTTTAACTAATAAGAGCATTTGCACTTATTACCTGTTGTACGCTTCAATAGGATTGTCAAATTGGGATAGCTCTGTGTGATATGATTTTAAACCAATGTTTACCCATATGAATGACTTTAAATGTCTATGTCCGCAAAGTTAACACAGGAAATGTAGAGTAAGAGGCGATATGGAACATAAGGGTGAAGTGCCGCAACAAGTTTTTCCCTTCGCGCAATTCTTCTGAATTTCTAATAGTATTCAAGGCGTTCACTGGTCACAACCTGTTTGTTAGTAATCCTTTGCAAATAATGTTTGTATTGTTATTATTTGAATTGATAATTTCGATATTGAATATTTGAACCGTGTCTGGATACAACCTGTTTTTGTTATGCATGTTTATATGTTCCTGTGTGTAATATTATACCCATTTTGAAAGAGCCTTGATCCGCAGCGAAGCGCGGGAGTGAATTTCTAGTTTATAAAAATTACCAACTTAAAACACTTCAAAAAGATGTTAAATTGTTAATTAAATCATATTTGAAAAAAAAAATCCATTAGCTGTCACATGTAAACTTCCACTTTGATGCCCATATTTCCACTGTGTTTTAAAGAGTTGACTTGTATCTGGGGAGATTGTTGGGTTTATATGTTTCCAGTTTGATTCTTGTAAGATCCTAACATCCCAATACAAGTAAAAAAACACAACCTTCTGTTTGTATAAAATTCACAGTTTGAATGCTGCAACTATAGACATGTGTATCAATTGAAAAACCTAGAGACAAAAGAAATTCAACAGTCCCTAAGTTCAACTTAAGGCTAAAGGGGGACATATTCTAGTCATAAACCAAAGCCCTGTTCCAGAGAGAGACTGGGTAATGCAATTTGAAGAGTTCACAAATGCTCCGGACGGTGTCACGGTGGTGTTGTTTTGATGGTTTCCAATGGTGGTTGTAGTTCACAATTAGCTGATTTATTTAGAAGTCGCTGTGAAACTTGTTGGAGAATAATTGGAAATCACGACAAAAATAAATAAATAATTGAAAAAAAAATACCCTAACTATAAAAACATCAATCGTCTGTGTATGCTAGAAACAAACTTCTAGGGAGACTCAATAATAAGAAAACTATTTTCTTGTTTTTCTAGCCAATACCTGAAACCCATTTTATTTACAATTAGTACCATCTTAGTATACAATCACTAGTAAGACCCAATAGAGTTGCAATATCCATTAACTTTTAGATACACTATATCATATTTAATATAAACTTCCACCATCAGCAGGACAGAATGCTCATCAAAGGACCCATATACACTTTTATTACTGAGATATCTAGCACAATCAGAATTAATATGTTCAAATCAAATAACCACAATTAGAACATTAATCCATAACTCCCATAAAAACACACAATAGTGATAAGTGTCATACTAAAAATACACTTGATAGCCCAGTGAGAACACGTCACCTAAATCGCCCAAGTCATTTTATGTGTTGATTGTCTTGAGTATTAGTTGCATAATTTTCCGATTTGACTTCAATAATATTCCGCTATTGAGTAGCCGTTGACTTGTGATTAAAGATAAGTCCCACAACCAACATATCCATTAACCAAATTCTATCACTCTTAACCAGCAATTGAATCAAAACTGCTCATTCCAATATCTTTCGCATTTATTAGTTTTTTTTACCTCTTGTTGACTTATCTAATACTGGAGAGTGTAGACCCCAAAAATGGGTCATAAAGCATAAAGAGCTGATATCCCATGACCCACTTCTTTGACAATTAATTTTTTGACTTGCCTTTGACTTTCATAATGGCATATATCCTTGCCTAGTTTATTGGCTACCCCCAAACATTTGTCAAGCTGCAAAATTTACACAGTTTTATCTTTCAACTGCTGATATGTCTTGA
Source organism: Ambrosia x helenae (assembly GCA_030844895.1). Lineage (NCBI taxonomy): Eukaryota > Viridiplantae > Streptophyta > Magnoliopsida > Asterales > Asteraceae > Ambrosia > Ambrosia x helenae. Next base: position 16,513 of record JAUTDX010004064.1, read on the forward strand.
GGTATGGCGCGTAACTAGCCGTAGGAAGCGTCGAAGCCACCACCATCTTCGGAAACACGATCCCCTTCCTGTCTTGAGGTATGGCCGGAATGAATGGCCGGAATTCTAATATTCCGGCGAAGATTTTAAACAGAATTACTAAGGTATTTATCACTAATCTGCCAGATAAGTGTAGCGGTAATGATCTCTCTGAGTATATTCGATCTTTTGGGGATATATTCGATCTGTATATTGCCCGAAAGAGAGACAAACTTGGAAATCGTTTCGGTTTTGTTTCGTTCCTCGACGTGAAAGACAGTAGGGATTTGATCAGGAGTATTAATAACACTCGGATTGGTGGATGTTGGTTAAGGGCTAATTAATATAGCTTTATTTTCGCTTGAAGAAGGAGAAATACGTCCGGAAACTTCTAAAGCTACGCAGCATCCTTCGTCATCCAAGTCTGAATTTATGAAGGAAGGTAGTAAGCAGGCTCAATATTCTTCGTTTGTCAATGGGGAGCGGTCATTCACGGACACTCTTCTAGGCAGAAAAGGATCGGTGAAAGCAGGGAAGAAGGTGGCTATTGATAATAATGTTATTGCTTTCCAAGGGCTGCATGGAAAGGCTTTAGTGGCAAGGTTAATGGATCTGGAAGCACTAAAAAGTATCTATGTGACTCTAAACGACTTGTGTCTAGGTGTGGGTAAAGTACAGTATATTGGGGGACTATCTGTTCTCATCTCCTTTGAAGAGAAAGAGGTGGCAGCCAAGGTTCTTGAAGCTTTTAAAGGTGAGACGGGAAGGTTTTGTTCGCTGGATTTATGGGAAGGTCAGACCTTCGGGTATGATCGACTTGCATGGATAAAGATTATGGGAATTCCACTTTACCTTCTCACAGGTGAAGTTATTGATACAATTGGTAGTGCTTACGGGAAGGTTGTTCACAGACAGTCTAGGTCCGATACTGATGACGATCTTTCATTTGATTATATTGGGATCTTTACTGGAGATGGTAAAGTGATCAGCGAAGAAGCTAAGATCGTCTGGAGGGATAGGACCTATAGTGTTTGGCTGGCAGAGGAAGCTGGGGTGTGGGTTCCAGAATTTTATAAGGTTGACCGTCCTTCGTCGGATAGCTATGCAGAGCCTTCGGGTAAAGATGGTAAGGTGGATATTCCAGTTGAGGATGACGGGATGATAGAAATCAAGTCTTTCTCACTAAATCGACCAGCTATAACCTGTATTTCACGATCTTCTTGCTCCACTAATTTACTCATAACCAATGCCAATGCAACCAAATATAACTCTTATGGCAGATTATTCAATCTTGACTCAACATAATTTTTTTCCAAAAAAAAACTAATTTTCCTTGAACAGTTTAGTTAGACTCACCATACCTGTACAACAGCTCCACTTTAATGACCAAACTTTGCATTACTTGGCCATCTTCTAAATCAAACAGTCGACACCCGTTGACACATTCATCCCATTTTTTACTATTATTGATCTGGCCAATTTCACTTTGGCGGTTAGTAAATTTGTAATTTAAGAATTTGGGTTTGAATAAAAGGAACAAATCTGGAGGTGTATTATCACAGTTGTTAGAAGTTAAAATATAATCATAAAAACCAACACCGGTTCTTTTACACTTCAGTTTCCATATCTTATCCGTTTGACCCGTTGTCAGCGAATTGGGTTGAAATGCAAATGCCACACCCCATTTCTCTTTTAGTTATATAATTTAATCGAATGCAAATGTTAATCAGTGTCCAACAGCCATTGATAGGTTTTTATGCATATATTTATGTTCAAAACCTTCCCTTGAACATCATGAAATCTACACCAAAACATCAAGTAGTCAATTTATGTTTGATGTGGGGACTGCTCAATGTGGTACTACAATGTAGGAGACTGACTTTAAATGAAAAATTGTTGTCCCAGCAGTTTCTTTATCTTTCTTTTGCTTGTATCAAGTGCTTGTTCGCTATTACTTTAAAGCATGTCATACACATATATGACACAAACACATGGATATGCTAACGAACATGTATGCATGTGTGTATCTACATGTACATACAACTACATATATGTTAGAATAACCTTATGAAGGATGTTCAATAAGACTTTGACAACTTCAACTATAATATCTCTGTATGCAATTCTGGCATCCTGCAGCCAATTATAAACACACTATATTACAACATCTTGGACTACATTTTTCTCATCCAACATGCTAGCAAATTTGAGTGTAAGTACTAAGTAGTAACCTAACAGTATTTGGTGGAAGGTATACCATCTTGGCATCAATAGAATGCCGATAATTATTTCTTAATAGTCTCCACTTGTTCATTAAGTTATATTGTGTTTATTGTATTTGCTAGATTCTAGAACAAAAAAAAAAGAAAAAGAAAAAAAAAACGTTTCAGGTAGGACCATGGTATCAACATCCTATCAGGTAATCAATCCTTTTACTTGTTTAAGTGTAGAGGTTTACAATAGCTACTTTGATACTATTCATCAAACAGAGTGATTGTTGGACCATTTCTAGCAAGTCAAACTCCAAAAATTAAATCAACCTTAAATACACTAGAAAAGTAACATGCAGAACAGAAACGTAAATGTGCAGATGCAATTGTCATTATATGGGGAACATGGATGATAATACAACTAATTAAACTCCTAACTTAATGCATATAATAAAATAAAGGAACAGAGGAGTGGTGTTTGACTTGGTTTTAATCCCTTAACGAAGTGGACTTCTTTTGTCGAGTATGGGTCATAAACCTCCATGGGCTTGTGCATCGTTCTTGTCTCTCGCAGTCTGAGACTCTGAGTAACCATGATCGTATCAATGACCATACTACAAGAATGCTACCAAATGTTGGTTCAGCCCCAAGATATACACACACTACACAACACACAAACTCACACTAAAAATCACGTACTGAAGGTTTGTGTTTTACTGCTTGTTTTATTATGAAAGAAAACATGGCTTTATATAGCCTACATGACCCAACGGATATAAACAAAAACTCTCTAAATAACTAACCACTACCCCTAGAGAATAGGAAACTACAATGACCAACTAATCCACCAATAATTTTCTTCCCATAAATCCGGTCAATACTAGACCGCTTCTTTAGCTATAAACCATTACCTGTTCAATGACCCATATCACGTCTGATCCGCTTCGGATCCGACCCGTTTTCTCCGTAACTTGGCCCGCACTTGACCCGAACAATCAAGATTACACCGAACAACCTTATATGAGAAAATATAAAAAAAGTTTCTGCTACCTAACATCATTTGTAATATGCTTACCATGCATAACTTGTATGAAAGATGTTCACTAATATTTTTTTTTAGACTAAGGAAATCTTATTATTATAAGATATACCAAGAAAGTAGATAGATGAAGCATACAAAACAGTTAAAACATAAAAGAAGGTTAACAAAGCTGAATCATAATTCCATGATGATGCTAACTGAGTCTAAATCTTATCCGACATAAGAGGAATCACAAATTGCATGATACACATTAGCAATTACCCGACATGTGTTCTTTCCATTCCACCATTCCAATTTTACACTACCCCAAAGACTTGCGATTATATCAATAACAAAATCCAGCTCCTCAAAACAGACCATCTTCAAATTGGAGGGTTCCCCTTTCATTATAAAATGTATAATCTGGCTTATCAAGAAGAAGTAGTGTTTCCATGTAAGGGTAGACATTAAATGAACGTTCTCTCTTATTCATCCCAGCAAGATTATCAATGTGTTTTGTGCAGGGCTCATAAACAACAAGCTGTCCGCAATTATCTTTTTCATATTCAATTATAGGTTCACCGCTCTTCCTAAACCCATGTACTTGTATGGATGAAGATGCATCTGGCCTGTTAACATTAAAAGTGAATTTCTTTGTAAACAATTTTTGAAAACGATCCTCCATCATCCACACAGTGAAAACATCTTTGTTGGACTGTAAATCTTGTTGAAGCAGAACAAGAGACTCCCTTAGCTTAAACATGGACAACAAATTATGTTGTGCTAAACTTTCAGGGAGATTTACTTCGATAAATTCTTCACTTGTCAAATCAAATGAAATAATCAAATGATGACGCCTAAGTCCATCATCCTTAATCCAGTCAGTAGCTAGCCAATAAAGAAACCCTTCTATAACTACCTGATAATCTTCAAAGTGAATTGACATACGAGGGAGATTAGTGCTATATAGAGTTCTCCAAACCCCTGTGCTTAAGGTAAAAACCTCAACTTGCCTAGGGATGCAAGCTACATTTTTTAGATGGCTCCTCCTACAAATATGTGTAATCTTGAGAATCTTAGGGTCTCTAGTCTCATGACAAACCCCAAAACCTATATCAGTTTGAAATAACCTCTTATTTACCACATTAGGCACAACAAGAGCAACCACTTTTCTAATTGATATATTCCAAAGAGCAGCCATGTACTGTTCAGGATCATATGCACGATAACCGTACAAACACAACAAGCCATGAGAGCTGCTGATTATTCTAGGAAAATAAAGCAAGAATGAATGTTTAGGCAGATAAACTTTATGTTGGGAGAGAGTATGGTCATCAACAATGGAAACATATTTAGTCTTAGTACAGTACCGGAAATCAGAGAGATAGAGCCGAGAGTTTACCAGTAGACGTTGTGGCTGTGTGCGGTGGCCGCTATAACCAGCAATAAAATCAGCGCTATCAATGAGAGACCTCCATGATTTTGAGACGGATCGGAACTGAAGCAATGATCTCACAGGAAGCCATCTCATGATTTCCTCTTGGATTTCAAATGGTATGTGGTCTGACATCGTGGTTGGTTTCGATTCTGAATGAATTTCTAGGTTTTCTTGTTTACAAGGAGGAGGTAGGCAAAAACATGATTTGTATTCGCCAGAAGCAATAGATACAGTATTACTAAAGTTTGGGCCGATCTAGTAGTTGGTCCAATAAGCCTGGGCCAGACTAAAAATTAAAAAAATAAGACATGTATAACCTTGTTTTTCAGAAATGTGAACTTGCTTCTCATTTATCTCATTTGGGTATGTTTGGCAAGGAGCTTTTAAGAGCTTTTAGGAGCTTCAAGCTTCAAGCTTTTAAGAAAAAGCTCATACTCAATAAAAAGCTTTGTTTGGTTGAAGGAGCTGGAAACTTTTAGGTTGGAGAAAAAGCTCTATAGTGAAAAGCTACTAGTATTAGCGTTTAAGAAAAAGCTCCTACTAGCTACAAGCTTTTAATGAGTAAATGACATAAATACACATTCTATTTTAAAAATAAAATAAAAACATTCCTTACAAGCTTTTAATTATGCCCATTTTAGTCATTTTATACGTTTATTAAAAACTCCAGCTACTCTCCCAAACACACAAAATATATTTAAAAAGCTTCCATCTTGCAGCTTCCAGCCAGTTTTGCCAAACATACCCTTCGTGTAAAATAATTATGATTAATTAACATTGTAATTAACTATATTGACAACTTTAAAAGACGAGACGTGTTAATTTATGTTCAAATGTCTTAACATATTTTACTAATTCTCCTTTTGTCAAGTTCAAGCCATGATTCTAGTAAGACGAGACTTGGGAGTTTTTATAAAAACTTTTGAACCCTTAATGTTAAAAAAAACGACAAAACACCTCATGGAAAGCCCAAGGAATAGGGAGGGGATTGAGAGGTGTAAGTTGTAACGGGGAACAAGACATGTCTGCAGATGAGTATGCATGAGGAAAAACACCTCATGGGAAATATGGTCTACCATGGAAAACCTACAACTTGGGTATGGTTTGGTGTGGAATGATGATTTGAGAAGGGCTTGACATATGGATAATAGACATAGTAATAGGGTATTATAGAAATCTTTGGCTTATTTTAGGTCCCATCTTTATCTCTTTTTATAGGATAACTCATAATTTTTACAATTTTATGGTCAGTTTCCTCGACTATTTTTTACTACCATGATCATATCAACGAATGTTAAGAGGATTTCAGGATATTTTCTTGTGCTAGGAGGTTGCACAAGCATTAGAAAGATGAAGGTTAAATAATGGTTTTTAGCGATCAATACCATATCTATATTTTAAATTTCCAACGTACATAGCCTTTGGCGTAAAAACCAAGTTTGGTCATCAATTGAGGCAAAGCCTTTTATCTTTGCTATTGAGTCAGCCAGGGAAAATGGACCAATCCCTTGTTTATTTTAAAAAGGGCAAATTGGAATAAAACAATGTCAGACCTGATCACTATCGGTACTTGAAAACTGAAGTATGGTTATTTGAATTCAATGGGAATCGTGGATGGGTCAAATTGCAATCAATGGTTAACGGGCATCTCAAAGGCATTTGCAAGTCATACGATGGCACAAAAAAAAGCAGATCTTAATCAATGGACGGGAGAGTGGATGTTGGTGCAAAAAGAGAGGTTGTGCATGTTGGTGCAAAAGGGAGGTTGTGCCTGAAGTTCATTTCAAGAACGTGAGCTAGAGATGGAAAGTTACCCACGTTTATTGAAAAACAGCTTTATATCGGTTTGCCATGGGGGGGGGGGGGGGTAAAACGGATTCAATATGTTAAAAGTCAAGCAAAGTACATTTATAAAGATAAGAAAAATAAAATACAAAAAGTGCTTGCGGTTCTACCCGACCCGTTTAGACATGTATTAAAACTATTTATTTTTTACTTGAACCTGTAATGTGGAATAAACTTTGGCAACTAATCTAAGACTACAAGGTGTGGTCATTCCCTTGAGGGGGGCATGGAACGATATGTGACATCCACCTCACTTTTGGTATAATTTTCCTCTAAACCAAAAAATGCATGGGGTGGTGGTGGCGTAGACGGTGGCTGGGTGGCCTCCACGTCAACACGTTTTTTTAATATAAACACAACAATATATGCAGTCCCCATATCTATTCTGCCGATTACGTTTATGAGTATTGCAACCTCAATTGGCTCACAAAATACCATGCGCCAATTGCCCCAAAATAAGAGCATGCGATGTTATCTCGTGTTTGTGGTTGTAGCAACTTGCCAAGCCTCTATTTTGTCATCTCTGATCCTAATGAAATTGTTAAAAAAAATTGGACCTAATGATAATTACAATAACCACTAGCACCGCATAAATTCACATAACCTTTGACCAAGACTTTTCTACTGAATTATGTTCACTGTTGGTCTAACTCTAACCAAAAGTCTACTTTGACTTTTTAACCATTCGTGAAACATAAATCTCTACACAATATTTGTGGCATTATTATTGTTCATATTTTGGGCCTAAAAGTGCCTTTTTAGTTACAAAAACGAACTGACCCACTTATTTTGCTGCTGAGCATGTCTATAGTTGTGGCGTATGTACCATGCGCTCCATACATTTTGTGCACATGCTGAGAACTTTGACTTCATAATTTGTGCACATGTTGAGACCTTTGACTTCATAATCTATTGCATCTTTTTATTATGTGTATGAGTGAATCCAAACATATCAAGTCCATAACTTTAGGATGCCTTGAATTCTCTTGATCAATTTGCATTCTAGGTGATATTCGAACCCATTTGACCACCCTTTGAGTCTTTGACTTTGTTTAATGTTTAACATTGAGCTTTTTATATTCTTACTGATATATCCAGGGCACTGGCCATACCCCTACCAGATAGACCTAAATGATCTACGATCTACCCTTAGTTACACAAGGGTAATCAAGCCAATACAGAAGACTATACATAATGATTCCACTATACAGATCATAAAAATATGGGGAATTGGATTCTAATAACCTAAACTATTTGAAATTGGTCATTGGCACCCCCAACTAAAAAAATTGGCCACATATAACCTGAAACTAACTTATTGGAATCTAACACCCAATTAACTGACGTCATTAGTAGGTTGCTGACGAGGCACCAGTTGCTGATGTGGCATGCTGACGTGGCGTCAATTGCTGATGTGGCATGCTGATGTGTCAATCCACGTCAGCATGCCACATCAGCAATTGACGCCACGTGGATTGACACACCATCATGCCATGTCAGCAATTGGTGCCATGTCAGCAACCCACTAACGACGTCAGTTAATTGGGTGTTAGATTCCAATAAGTTAATAGTTCAGGTTATACATGGCCAATTTTTTAGTTGGGGTGGTGCCAATGGCCAATTTCAAATAGTTTAGGTTATTAGAATCCAATTCCCCTAAAAATATTCCTCCGTTACCTGCTGCCTTCCTCCAACATTGGATGTAAAAATTACCCCCCCCCCCCCACCCTTCTGATTTCTCGTGCCCAGCCCAACTAAAGAGGAGTAAAAAAGGGACAAATAATGGGATTCATACAAATGGAGTAATCTAAAAATATCATATTTAGAGGTGGAAGTGCAAGCTAACCCCTCCAGCATCTCAAAACCTAAACTCCCATACCATGAGGTTGAATTGATTATTACGGTCAAAGAAACCACCCCACTCAAAAGATGAGTAAAAAAGAGAAAAAACTTTAGAACTGATACAAAATGCAGTGAATGGAATTATTATTCCAGACTACTACTCTGTAGCTATATACATTCCTTATTTCACTGAGTTTCCCATAATCCCATCTAAGATTCCACCCCTAATCCTATCATACCTCACTTAATATAGCTTGAGTTTTGATATCTTCAACTATTTTAGAGTGAGAGTACCAAGCCTTGTTAAACACTGATGCGTTTCTTGCTTTCCATACGAACCATAGAGATGTCTAAAAGATGGCTTAATTTGAGTTTCCTTCATTTTTTTTTTGAATAACGTTATAACGACCTTCCTGCATATCCCGCCCCACATATTTTTTGCAAATCGATATGTTACAACTTACAACCACATGATTGATTGAGCGTTAAATTTGTTAGATCAACTACATCACTAAAAGCAAGAATATAGTTATCTTAATTGGTAAAACAAGAGGATCTGATAAAGCCAAGGCTCAAAAACCTCTAATGAAGTTTATGGTGTTATCATTAAGGTGCTAAAATGAGAGGATCTGTAGCTTGTTTGGGTAGCAAAGAGAACTGGTCAGCATTTCGGCTGCATATATTATCATAAACAGGCCCATTCAGGACTGATCAAGACACCTCTAATATGGTTCAAATTGTCAGATTTATATGGTCAGATAAACCAAATATGGGTCATCCTAAAACAATTAAAGTCAACAGAACATTTTAACTGTTTATTTTGACTAAATGATGTTTATATTGTTTTTCCTTATCTTCAATTTGACACAAACCTCCCACTTCAGTCGCTATTATAGTATACATACCCAGCAAAATCTAGAATTTCTATACCTACTTAAGTTTGCATCTATTCTTGTATTGATTATAGCATTAGTCAACGTAAGTAAGTTTGAAGTAATAACAATGAAATCATCAAGAAAGCCATTCAAATTACCAACATCTAAAAGCACAATTTGATCATGTACAGTCCTTGTCGAAGAGTTTTGCTATCAACCATGATGAACCAGAACACTAAACCTTATCTTCAACACAGATGGTTCATATATGATTACATACCTTGGAACCATAGATCAATGCACAACATAATCACGAAAACAACAATATGAAGTTTGTTCTTTTGGATTTTCAAAGCTTCAAATTTACAAAAGAACACTCATGAACACAAGGGTTAACTTTCTGCTTGAAGTCCACACTTTTGTTCAATTGCAACCCTAAATAAACAAACCATGCAAATAAGACTCCTACAATTGAGCCCACGTTTTGTTGACCACTACTCTAGTTTGACTAAACAAACAAACACTAATAAAACATGTGAATCAATAACAACTTCCTGCTGACCCGTTCCAACTCTTTGACCCGTATTCAGTGACCCGATCTAACCCGTCAAGATTAACCTACATGTTCTTTCTTTTATACATCAAAATTCATGATGTATGTTTATCAAATGGACTGGATAAGAAAATCTCTTGAGTAACATATTTTAATTACAATTTATATAAAAAAATAGGAAAAATGGAAAATAAATAATCCCAACTATTAACTATTGGCTAGTAACAGTCCCAACTACGAAAATCACCAATATTGGTCCCAACTTTCGACATATTGGAAACCAACGGACCCAAACTAACGGAGTTAGCCTCCGTTAGTGTGATGCTGATGTGGCATGCCACGTTGGATGCCAGATATGATCATTTTGCCACGTGGCATGCCACGTAGGATCATTTTGCCACGTGGCATGCCACGTAGGATCATCTTGCCACCTAAGCATGCCACGTCAGCATCACACTAACGGAGTTAGCCTCTGTTAGTTTGGGTCCATTGGTTTCCAATATGTCGAAAATTGGGACCAATATTTGTGATTTTCGTAGTTGGGACTGTTATTGGCCAATAGTCAATAGTTGGGATTATTTATTTCCATTTTTCTAAAAAAATATTATTATTATAATTATAAAATCAAATCTATTTCTACATGATAAAAAGAAGCAATTTCAAACATATTTGAAATTAAACCTAGAATAACTAAAACTCAAGTTCTGAAACATAGAGTGATCGAAGGGCATACTAAATATAAAGTGACGTACATTATGACCCCAAATCATCTTGAAATTAGAAAATCATCGTGCATCGTATAAATAGAGCACCAAAAGTATTTCCAAGCTATTGCTTCATACCTTTCTTGTATGCTTTAAAACACTCTTTGATCAGTTCTCTGAGTCTCTACTTTATAATGTAGTGTTCACTCATAAACCGTAAAATCTGGTTGATCAAGCAGAAGTAGTGTTTCCATGTAGGAATACACATAAAATGAACCTGTTCCGTTAATCCCAAGATTACTCATGTGTTTTAATTTGGGTTCATAAACAGCAAGCAATGATGGGAGATCAAGGTCGTCAACACTATTGTCTACGATTTCAATTATAGGTTCACCACTCTTCCTAAATTCTGGTACTCTTAGTAATGTTGCCTCAGCCTGTTTCTCTGCATCAGCCTTTTTTCTAGCTTCATTGGCAGCAACAATCTTCTCGGCCTCAGCCCTCCGAAGGGCTTCATTAGCCGCTTCTTGCCTTTGCGCTTCCTGCCTTTGCGCCTCCTCCTGCTCCTTCCACAACCTCTCCTCTTCCATCCTAGCCGCCTCCGCAGACGGAGACGTAGGAGGAGGAGTAGGGACAATCTTGGGTGCAACTACAACAAAACACAAACATATTGAAAGAAGAACGGAGGAAAAAGACTTGGGAAATAATGAAACAAAACTTACCAGGCGTCTTCTTCTTGATCAGCTTCTGGAATAGAGGCTGACGAGTCGAGGCGGCACCAATGCCCACAGAGAACACAGGCGCGACCCCTCCTTGATCACCACCGGAAGAAGTGGCCTTCTGCTTACCAACATCCCCAAGCGTCGTCTTGGGGGCAGCAACTGTTTCAGGGATTTGGGTCACACCCTCACCCCCCTCACCGCCAGTAGGCACTAGAGACGCCTCTTTTGGGGTAGCAGCGCTGCTAGCAGTGGCGCTGGCTGAGCGCTTCCTCCTCTTCTCTAACTTTGAGGACTCACCTTCATCCTCATCCTCAGAAGGAGGCCCGTCTCGTCTTTGGCGGCGCCCCTTCACAACCTCTCCTACTGAAGTGGAAGACTCCGAGTCAGAATTGGAAACAAGCCTTATTGGATATTTATGTTTCCGCGGAGCGTGTTTCCAACGTCCACGCCCCGCAGATGCCTTGACAGGATGAACAATCTCTATTGATGAATTAGTAGAGTTGTCGCCAAAAAGACTAGTGAGCAAAGGGTCACAAGACTCACCAGTGGTGTAGTAAGGCTGCGGCGCGCTGGTGAGGTCTGGATAATAGAAGCGGTCAATGAACTCCTCTATGCAGGAAACTTGACCCTCCGCCACTGGCCTCCACTTGATGCCCTTCTCCTCGCGGGCAGCATAGAACTGAAATTTGCTCACACCTGTAACAGCAAACAGTTAGTAATAAATCACACAAATAACAACTGAGGGCAAAGGAAATAACTTACCCTCTTGAGCAATATAGGGCTCCTTGCCCGCGCGAATGCCAAGGCGGCTCATCCCCAGAAGGAAGAAAATGTCCTCTGTCAAATTCTTGAACTCCAACTTGGTAGCGTTGGAGGTAAGGGTGATGAACCAGGGCTGCACCCTATAGTCTTTTGGCACAGCCATATCCGCCACCCGCTGCACACACCAATTACTTTCCATGGCAGCCTCACGGGGATGACACCCCTCTTCACGAAGAAAAACTTCTCCTTAGCCCAATGAAGAGACCTGGGATTATTGGTAGGCATCGGCGACACCCTCGGGCGGGGCTTGAAGGAGAACCACATTTCATCCTGCGCCAAAAAATAGAAGACGTTGAACCGCTCAACAGTGGGTTCAACGTCCAGGGCGCGGCAAGACGCCTCAAAATGTACTATCCGCAACAAGCCAAAAGCGGTTAGTTGTGTAGGCCCAACGCCGTATGCAACCAGCGTGTCTATCTGAAAGCAGGTGCATGGCAGGCGAAACCCACACTTTGTGAAGTGGGCTTCATATAGGGCAAGCTGCCCACTCTCCGCGGAGAGAACTGTGTCCGTCGGAGACGGCAGGGTCGGCTCCCACTCCGGCAAGATATCGTATATCTTGCAATATTGATCAAAGGACTCCTGACTCCAAACACAGTATGTGTTGGTCATCAGTTTCCTTTCTTTAATCTTCCCCTGCTCAACAGTAACCTCCTCCTCCACATCCTCCACCACCGGTTCTTTGCCAAGAACATCACCGGAGGGTGATTGACTTACAGACAAGTCAGACATTTTGAATGAAATAAAAGAAAAAGAGTTATCGGAATCTGGAGATCTAGTCGGAAAACTTGAAGATCCACCGGAATCTTCAAGGAAAAGTTTGAAGTTCAAGAAAAACTTCGAAAGAAGTCTGAAAAAAGGATGGTTAAACAGGACAGGAAGATGATCAAGTTTGAAGTTTCAACAATGAATCTTCAAGATCACAAAATCTTTGAAGATTAAACGGAAACTCCAATTGATTTTCGCCGGAAAATAGAAAGAAAAAGAAAGGAATATGAAAGCAAGAATGAAAATGTAACCGTTCATAGCGTCTCTATGAGACTTATATACCCACTGCATTTATGACGGTGGAACCCACAAGGAAGAAGCAAAACCGTCACACCTTTTTAAAATGGAGAGCCAAGATGACGCCACGTGTCACATGCGCCATCAAATGGCTCAGATTAACGCTGGGAAGTGATCCAGACTGTCACTCCGCTGGATGGTCGACACGTGTCAGCAGATGTCACAACTTTAAATGTTGCAAGTGCGTGGACACTCACGCGCCTGACACAACACACGTGCTCTACGACACGTGGCACAATCACAACCACTAAGACACCAAGTGGAGAGCGCGTGACGGCACACGCGCCTGACACCAGACGAAAGGTTTGTAACTGCACCTTGATGATGTGACATCCACCAGTCAGCACAACAGACGATGACCTGACACGTCAGCAACCCTCAAACTTCCATCAGAAGAAACGCATTAACTCCAATTTATGAGAGACTTAATTGAATGCTAATGATTACAAATTTATTACAAGTTCAGACCTGCATTAATCAACCACAAGCATTCAATTCAACAACGCAAATTTGACGTAAAAGCAAAAAAGACGTTCCCCGCCCAACTCCTTCACAGGTCATGGCGGAACATGTCTTCCCCAGCACAAATTTGACGTAAAAGCAAAAAAGACGTTCCCCGCCCAACTCCTTCACAGGTCATGGCGGAACACTTCTTCCCAGCGCAAATTTGAAGTAAAAGCAAAAAAGACGTTCCCCGGCCAACTCCTTCATAGGTCATGGCGGAACACGTCTTCCCCAGCGCAAATTTGACGTAAAAGCAAAAAAAGACGTTCCCCGCCCAACTCCTTCACAGTTCATGGCGGAACATGTCTTCCTCAGCGCAAATTTGACGTAAAAGCAAAAAAGACGTTCCCCGCCCAACTCCTTCACTAAGCAGTTAATGCGGTAAAATATCGGCTATCGGTCAAGGACCGATATTTGAGATATCGGTTATCGCGATGAGATATCGGTGGGATATCGGTATATATAGTATTAGTATAATAAGTAATTAAAAAATAGGATTAGTATAATAAGTATTACAAATACAAATATTACACACATTCCCTTCAATATATTAAAAATATATCCATATTCCCAGTTTTCAATATCCAATTTAATATCCATATTCCCAATTTCCCATAATAATAAAGCTGGAACCATAAATATTTCCCATAAAAACTATTTTTTAAGGCAAATTTTATACCATTACCCAAGAAGTTTTACACACTTCTCGTGGAAGTTGCTGGGAGACATACACCCAACTACTTTTCCATAAAAACTAATTGATACCCATACATGATAATAATAATAATAATAATAAAGCAAGTCGGAGAACCAGAATCACAGCAACGACTCCAATGAGTACATACTGGAGAAAGAGAATCGGCTGTCGGAGAACCAAAATCGAAGTGGGAAGGTCGCCGGCGACGGAAAAAATGGTGACACACTCTTCCGATCAGTAAGTTACGTGCTTCCATCCTGGCTTTAGGTATTAAAATGGCTGGAAAAAAACTAAAACGAGAAAATTGGTAATGTAACCGATATTTTGGAAGTCAATATCGGCCGTTATATCGCCGATATCGGCCGATATTATCGTCACCGAGATAATGACCGATATTCTTGACCGAGATAACATCTTAGGGCCGATAACCGAGATATCACCGAGATATCGCCGAGATTAACTGCTTAGCTCCTTCACAGGTCATGACGGAACACGTCTTCCCCAGCGCAAATTTGACGTAAAAGCAAAAAAGACGTTCCCCGCCCAACTCCTCCACAGGTCATGGCGGAACACGTCCACACCAACAAATTCCCAAAGCAACCAGAAGCAGATGAGCTGTCATCCGCGACTCCACATTTTGAGTCTAGCGCTCCACCTACTCTCCCTCAAAGAGCAGGAGAAGCCCTAGACTAGGGGGACTTGAAGGGATAAGGGGCCTAATCTAAGCGGAGGAGGCGCCCCTATCCCCATAAACAGGAATCCTGGCGCCAGACTTCCTCCATAGCGCTGGCGAGGTAAAAAGCAATGCAGCGCGCAACGCGGCCAGGTGATAAAGATCACACAACACCTGATAAGCGCGTAGACCCACGCGCGGTATCTTCCCTTATCACTTTTAGTACGAGGTACAGAAGATAACAAAAGGAAGATTCAGCAGGATCTTTGACAGAGTACGCGCCAATGAGAAGGCGACAGGTGGCAATGGTGGTCCAACCACCACTGACAGGGACGGCGACATGACTGTGCCCACGCTTCTACCATGTCGTCGTCAACAGTGACAACAGACATCCCCTGCTGATGTCAGACGTTGTATCAGATGGCAGAGGCATGGTCAACGACTGTAGCCAGGGCAAGGCCGCCGTCCGCCAATCAGAGCCTGCCACGTGTCCGCCTCGAGCAACAACCATGCTACAGAATGACGCCATCCACAGTAATCTGCCTTTCCCGCCATTTTTATGAGGAGTTTGGACTTGGGCTTTGGCCAGGCCCAAGTAGGGATAACTTCTCGTGGGCTTCTCTACCAAGCCCACGAGTTCCCCTATAAATAAGAGAAGTCATCTCCTTGCAAAAGGATCCGAAATTCTTCATGGTAATCTAGCATTACTCTCTTGTAACTCTTTGTACTCAATTATTAATAAGATTCCGGCTAGTTACAGTGGACGTAGGTCATACTCCGACCGAACCACTTATATCTCGTGTCTTTACTTACTTAGCACTCACACACGTTCTCACTCTTTGTTCCCATACGGGTTAAACCTAGAGGTTTGGGTAAAGGATTACTCCTGACGTAACGTAAGTATACACCACACGGTGATTAGTGATAATCACCGTGATACTTATTGTTTCTTCACACCAATATATAAGAAAGCAATGAGAGAACTGAGAAAAATTGTCAGAAACACACACACACACATATATACACACACAGAATTATCATGTCCAAATATTTGTGCTTACTTCTACCAAACATCATCAAGTAATTCAAGTTATATGTCTGTAGTTCTACACTCAAAATTGATAGAATACACATTACAAGGTTTATGAGATGCTGAAAGAAAGGCAAAGAAAATGAAAACTTTATGTTTTTGAATTCATTATGCTACGTTGTATATCAGTGGACTAATTAATAGTTTTCCTTCATAGTTTAACTGTAGGATTGTATCAGATAGAAAGCCAACGCACATCAAACCGACATAAAATACGATGAGTGCCTGGTTGTAATTTGACGACGCTATTGAATGGTCGTTTTGGCATATGTTTTAGGTCTCGTTAAAGAAGCAAGAACAGTAACAGTTGACAGCCAAATCCATATTATATTACGTTTTCAAAAAGCTAAGGCTAAACAAAGAACATACAAACTACAAACACCTTTGCTCATGTTTAAGAGTAAAAATGTATTGCAAAATATCACCTACCCATGCCATAATGAACACTAGGTACTTGTAATCCTACTAGAGATCTACTAGAGAGGTTAACAGATTTGAGCTCATAGCCACGAATTTGCATTGCTGTGAAATACATTAAAATAGATTTGAGAGTGTAGTGTTGATAGAATGGAAGGTTCTTAATGTTTCCAATCCATTGCAGATGTTTCACACTTCAATACAAACAGCAACCCAGTGAAGAACATTTAGCTTACTGTCTCTATCAATTAAATAAAAAATAGGACAAAAGTTATATCCAATAGTGAAAATAAAGCAGATACCATATTTTTTTCAACTGCTGACTATATGGGGTAAAAGTCATAAACCATGCTCGCTTTTGACGGAGATATTCCAACTGACACCACACTGCAACCACAAGTGATCAAACCAGAATCCACAATGTTATTGTCACAAAATTCAAATGAAATTAGGAAAATTCCAACAAGATGAAAATTTAAACAAACCTTGAACATAGCAATAGCTGAAGCCTAAAGTCAGCAATAATATGACCTTAAGTAATCTGACTGAAGATCACAGTGAGTGAAAAGAAGGTTTCATAAATTATCTTTTTTAACAAAACTGTTGCAAAATCTTGTAGACAACGAGTGGTCAAAATTTTTTAAACAACTATTGATCAACTATTTCAACTATATGTTCATGATGAACTATTGCGACAGTTATTTCAGGTGTGGCCAAGTTGATCAACTATTGCGACTATATGTTCATGGTGAACACAATTACAGTTGAAAGGCTATTGAATGTGTATTTAAGTTCATCATACTATGTTGTCTATTATAGATTGTTGTAATTGAATGTGTATGGTTCTTCAGCAGGATGCATTATATCAGCAATTACTAGGTTTACTCCATCAACCATCATTATTAGCAGCAATGATATTGCAAACAATCCCTCCAGGCATGATGTCACTCAAGACAACTAACAGGGAGGTATTTATGTCACCACAAACAGAGACTAAAGCAAGTGTTGGATTCAAAGCTGGTGTTAAAGATTATAAATTGACTTATTATACTCCTGAATATGAAACCAAGGATACTGATATCTTGGCAGCATTTCGAGTAACTCCTCAACCTGGAGTTCCTGCTTCTTCTATAATCTTGATAGAGTTGTATTACAGATATTAACAAATATGTTTAAATTGAGCCAAAAGCTCAAAGCTGTAAATATGCACCTGTTTGAAACAATTCAAAACAAACGCATCTTCTATAATTACAATACTCATTGAAAGTGCGGTGCTGTAAGAATGGATAGTTTCCCAATCTTATCCATTGAAGATGTTTCAATACAAAAGAACACAAAGAAGATTTGTTGCTTACCATGTCTATCAATGTAAGATATTAGTCCTTAAACCGTGCTCCCTGTTGACCAGATATTACAACTCACACACACACACACCAGATGGAAGGTGTGAAACAAGCTGGCCACCCATAATTCTGCAACCACAGGAATCAAATCATAATAATCCATAATAATATCTTCACAAAAATGGAACAAAATTAGGAAGAAATTCAAATATATTAAACTGAAAATGAAGCAACAGTTGAAGTCAGCAGAAATGAAGATCATGGTACAGTCCTTGTCTGTGACTTATGCTATAAGCCATGATGAGCCAGTATACTAAACCTTTATCTTAAACCCAAATGAATGAGAAAACTTGGAACAATGGATGAATACTGATGACACACCATAGTAAAGAAAGCAATACGAGGTTTGTTCCTTTATTGTTTTTTGTTTCAATTTTCAGGACGTATTTTTGTCAAATCCGACTTAAGCTGAGCTCGGTCGATGAAAATACATAGAAAAACAGGATGAGTAAGGAATAAAAATGATGTTGGAGATAATATTGATTTATATTCTAAGTTAGATAGGTAGTTATAACCGGATTGTGACACACCGGTTAGTAGAAAATCATATCCTAAGTATGTATGTATGTAAACGTCGCGTCTGTTGATAGACACACCGGTTCAGAAACTATATATAGGACCGGGTGTTTCATTTGTAATATATGAAAAGTTTATGTTTTGTGTTATAACTAACTTTCCAAATTCCCTCTCTCTTTCCCTCCAAACCACAAAACCAAAACCATCGCATACTTTCATTTCAGAATCAATCATTCACTACAGAAAACTAACATGGCATCAGAGCCTGTTCATATCGATCCATCCCTGTGAAAGACGAGAGAACATCCAAAGTTTTCATCCCCTGTTTTTAAAAAAAAAAAAACAGAGACCGTTACAGAATCATTTCATATCGATTCACAGAACGACTTTTCCAATCCAGACGATAAGAAAGATCGTTATTTGAAAGATTATAACCGTAGATCATACCAGAACCAGAAACCAGAGTCTCCGGCGAAACTCCGGCGAGGCACCGGCGACAAGAAAACGAACGAAAAACGTTATTTAAATCACGTTTAAAAACGGTTTAATCCCAATCCCTTAATTGTTTTACTGAATATCGAATACAAAAGATTTGTTCTTGAAATAAAAAATCAAAATTTTTTGAATACTCTGTTTTTACTTTCTTTCTCAGACGATTTCGAAACAATCGTTTTTTTTCAGAAAACATTTAAGTTCTTTTGGTTCAAAGAAAAAAACAATCAAAACTGTTTCAAAAATCAAAACAGTTTTGAATCAAAATCAGGAAGTTATTGTTGGGCAAGGTTGACTTTGAAAGTCAACATATTGTTTACAAAACAAACACATAATCGTGGTTTAAGAAAGTCAATCAGAATTGACTTAACATTATTGTTGAAGTAGTTTTGTGGAACAAAAGTCCTTTTAGTTTTTCAAAAAAACCAATATTTAATATTTGAAATATTACAAATATTAAAGAATTTGTTTTAAAGAAAAAATCAAATGAAAATTATACTTTGACTATAGAAAAGTCAAAATTATCGAAAATTCCACAAAAAAAAAAAAAAAAAAAAATCGAATCACAAACGATTCGTATAGCAAGTACTCCAAACCATCTTGGTTTGTTGAGAAAAATAGCAAGTGACTCCGAGACTTCATGACTCGTTTGAGTATATTAAGAAAAGTTAGACCTTGTGGCAATTTAGACCTTTGTGGCAATTTAGACCTTTGTGGCAAGTTAGACCTTTGTGGCAAGTTAGACCTTTGTGGCAATTTAGACCTTTGTGGCAAGTTAGACCTTTGTGGCAAGTTAGACCTGTGTGGCAAAGTTAGACCTTTGTGGCAAGTTAGACCTTCGTGGCAAATTAGACCTTCGTGGCGAATTCGACCTGTGTGGCAAATCAAGAAAGAAAACCTTTGCTTTAAACTAAGCAAGCAAGAGAGTTTAGTAAGTCAGAAAGTTAGCAAGAAAGCAAGATTGGAAAGAAAAGTCAAAGAAAGTAAAGCAAGAAAGCATGGCAGAGAAAGAGAACAAAAACGCGTCCAGCAGTTCAATAACATCTCGTGAGCAAGGAAATGTATCACTACCAATGCCCGAAATGGACAGAGACAAATTATACCTCATGGGCACTATTAATGGAAACAATCTTAAAGGCGTATGGTCTTTGGGAAACAATTGACGCGAAAGAAGGAACAGAAGCAGCAGATGAAAAGAAAGTAAATACTACGAAAGCAATGATCTCCAAACATTACCAGAAGATATCTTAATGCAAGTAGCACAATGTCAAAATGCAAAAGAAGTTGGGAATCAATCAAAGTTAGATACCTTGGAGCAGATATGGTTCAGAAAGCACGACTGCAAACATTGAGAAGTGAGTTAGAAACTCTAAAGATGAAAGAAAATGAACCAGTAAGTGACTTTGCAAGCAAGTTAGCCAGCATAAGAGCAAAATTCAAAAGCCTTGGCACAACTCTTAAAGACAAAGCAATAGTGAGAAAACTACTCAACTCAGTTCCGAAGAAGTTCCTACCAATTGTAGCAACTATTGAGCAATATTCAGAGATAGATACAATGCCATTTGAAGAAGCAGTGGGGAGAATAACAGCATTTGAAGAACGCCTCAAAAGTCAAGATGAACCAGAGGAAAATCATCAAACGAAACTCCTAATGGCAACCTCAAGTAAATTTATCATTCAGGAAGTTTGCATTATGGTAGAGGACGTGGTAATCATAACCGTGGGTAGAGGACGTGGAAGAACCTTTAACAACAGACAAGGAAGAAACTTTAGCGAAGAAGAAAGAAAGAGTATGAGAGAAATATAATCAAGGAGACAAAAGCAAATTCAGATGCTTCGAATGTGGCAACTATGGTCACTTATCATATGAATGCACAAAATGGAAAGACAAGAAAGATAGGAACGAGCAAGTATCTCTTCTCGTTCATGAAGAAGAAGATCCAACCCTACTCTGAAGCAAGAAAGGATAAATCAAAATTTAGGGGGGAGAATGTTGGAGATAATATTGATTTATATTCTAAGTTAGATAGGTAGTTATAACCGGATTGTGACACACCGGTTAGTAGAAAATCATATCCTAAGTATGTATGTATGTAAACGTCGCGTCTGTTGATAGACACACCGGTTCAGAAACTATATAAGGGACCGGGTGTTCATTTGTAATATATGAAAAAGTTTATGTTTTGTGTTATAACTAACTTTCCAAATTCCCTCTCTCTTTCCCTCCAAACCACAAAACCAAACCATCGCATACTTTCATTTCAGAATCAATCATTCACTACAGAAAACTAACAAATGATTCATCCCAATTACATAAAATGATTCACATGAAGAGAATAAATGGCAAACGACAGACCACTGCTTGATGACTTGAATACGAAAACCAAATTCAATCTCTATAAGATGCTTCTCCAAAAGTGATATATGCATCCTTGATTTATGTCAAAAACAAAATTGCAGGAGCAAACTAACAAGAAGTAGTGTTTCAATGTAGAAATGACAAAGAATGAAACAAATTTCTGTGAATTCCATAGCCAGCATTGAGCCGGTTCGTAGTTTTTCTTTTTCTACAAAACTGTTGCAAATCATTTGAACAATGACAAACTAAAATTTCCAAAATAACAACCGAAATACATTCACATAAAAGCATCAAAACATTGAAACAATTATGAGGCTCAGATCTGTAAACAACAAAACAAAGAGGATTAATCCGCCATGGCTGCACCCTTAACCGGTTGCCATGTGAAAGGGAGCCAATCAGTCACATGACCATCTCGGTTGCCCCCGCCAAGATACAGAAAATCTCATCTTTGCTCAGATTCACTCAGACGCATAGAAAGTCATCATCATAGCCTTGTTCAAAATAATGATAATAAGGAACTTAATCCATGATTTAATATTATACCACAGGGACAATTCATCTAATTTACTCTAATAAATAATAATAATAATAATAATAATAATAATAATAATAATTAATAATAATAATAATAATATAATCAGAGAAGCAGCAGCAACAACAACACCAGCACGTTAAAATAGTGATTGGTGTGTTTAATCAAATGAGGGTCGTGGTTCCTGAATGAAGAAAATCATGGGCTTTGGAGAACGATGGTAGACTTTTAAAAAGTCAAATAAAAAAATCGTT